>JAVQJL010006052.1:0-19059 GCA_036024295.1 Nannoperca obscura
GAGAGAGAGAGAGAGAGAGAGAGAGAGAGAGAGAGCTTTTGGCAAGCAGCTGCATGCAGGCTTGGCAGCGGTTGGCATGGTGATATATATACCCCACTGCCTAGAGGCCTTCACCTTGAGCCGCTAATGCCAGTCGATCAAACCAAGGTGTCATTACACACGTACAACAGATTGTCTATATTTGTGAGGACCACCGCTGACTACATTAATTATCTAACTGCTAAACTCTTTATTACACCGGGGTCATTACAAACTGCTGTGCTGCTGTGCAGGCAAATAATGTTTAAACCCACTGAACTTTTCAATTCTAGCGTAGATCAAGGCCGGACTACCAACTGGGAAAAGTGGGCAGCGGCCCCATGGTCCCAGAAATCCAGGGGGCCATAAATGCTCCATGCTTACTGTGTTTCAAGTGGTTTGTACAAATTTTATTGAAAATGTGTTCAAGAATATGCACCACTAAGTAAGAGATACAGCCCAGCAAATTGTACGTTCCATTTTAATGTAGCTAAATTGCTTTTCCTCCTCCCACCATTAGTTTCTAATCTTTGTTTATTCTGGGTTGACGAAGAGGTTTTCATATAGCATTAATATGGGGCACGATGGACAGAAAATATATACTTTTAGTTTGGGAATCAGCAGATTCTCCATGGTTTAATGAATTGTTGAACAAGGGACAGCTAATACTGAAACGTTTTTGTTTTGTGGCTTTTCCTAGACTACTTAATAGAAACCTAAACCCATTTTGAAATATCTTTACCAATCTATTCTGCGGGAAATATGTACAAACTGATACACAAAATAAATGTGTATGTATGAAGTGCAGCCATACAATTTACTGGGTCTTGAGTTTGCATATTTCACTTAAGCTGATAAAGAATGTGTATGATACTAAACCTAATTTCCATCCAAACTTCATAGAGGCAAACCAATTTTGTTTGCGTGTTATGCCATTCTTCAAACAGCTCGGTTCTCCATGGCAGCCCCCCTATTTGACCAGGACATAAATATATGATGAGAAGCGTTAAAACATACATGAGAACAGACGAGATGAGAGAGAGGAGGAGGAGGAGGGGGATAAAAGAACAAGGGATGACAAGAGAAGAGGAGGAAGGACAAGTGCCCGTCGCACACTTATCTCTCTCTGTCTGTTTTCAGTGCTGCTCTTTCCACCCACAATAAAGATGGAGAGTGGATAAAGAGTAGTTCAGATTAAGTAATGTCTGGCTGTCTCGCTATTTATGTGTCTCTTTGTCTATTTCTCATTTTTACTCTTTCTTTTCATCTCGTTTTCTTTGAAATTCTTTTTCCCTCCTTGCATTTTATTCGCTGCATCTTTGCCTTTGGCTTTAATTTCCCCATCTGCTTGTCCCTGTTTACTGATCCGTCCTTCATCCTTACATTCATTGGTCTTTTTCTTTATTTTGTATTTCCCTATCTTCTATTTTAATTCTCTTTGTCTTTCTTTTCTCATCTATCCTCATTTCCATCCATCCATCCATTCCTCTGTGCATCTCTCTGCTGTAAAAACAACTGATGGTAATGTATAATTAAAAGCTGCTAAAAGGGTTTGCAGTGTGGGAAGGGCAGAACTGGCAACCACAACATTTAAACAACATTTTCTGAAACACAAAAATAATTTATCATGGTCATTACCATAGCAACCGCCCAATGACAGTTTCAAGATAAAGAGTCTGGGATTGATGTTATCTACCTTACCTTATTCTGTTGCGTACAAGTATGGCTTTTATAGTCATACAAGTCCACAGAAATTAGACTGTGAAATATGTTGAAAAGCATTTGCCTTTGTTATACCAGATTAATAATATCTGCTTCAATTGCACTGCAGCTGCAAAGTCAATTAGCATTTGGTTTTACATGTACAGGTGACACAGTAGCTGTGAAAATCTGTAGTGTTTATTTTTCGCTGTTCAGAAAATAAGCCTGTTTCTCATGCCTGGAGGGCAAAATGAGTCGCTGCCTTGTAAACGAATAATACTTACTCTAACAAGCTGGTTGTCGCTGCTCAGGTGAAGTTTCCTCGTCTCTTCATCTCATCACACCATTTTCCAGGACTGAACTGTTGCACAGCGCTTCCTGGGAAGGATGCAAAATGGCTGACAACACAAGCTGTTACATAAACTATTACATAAAGTCAAAGTGTTTGATCAAACCCCCGACCCATGATAAATGAGCCACACACACACACTCACACACACACACACACACACACACACACACACAATCTCTCGGCTGACTCACAAATTCATGCGCTCTCATGAGGTCGGGTGAGTCTGTTCGGATGCAAACTGCCCGCTCTGATTCTTCTGTACCCAAAAGCTTGTTTGTGCTGTCAGGCCTTTTTTCTCACTTTTTAAATGGACACAAATTACACAAGGATGGTCAACAGCCATGTAAAAATAGCTGAAACAGTCTGTCTGTCTCATATGATTGAAGTCATGAGCCTCAAATCAGCTAAGCCTTCAGTCCCAACTCCCCATACAGTCAGCGTCAATTGAAGCATGCAAATTGGGATAAGGTGTTAATGAAGTGTGCATTGCTATGAATGTGTTTAGATTATAAATGCACTTGGTTCACACTGATATGCACAAATGCAGAGAGTGTTCAATAAATACCAATTAACTTCCATTCCCTCATTTTTAGCCATTTTGCACATTTCCTTTAATTTTTAATGCCCTCCCTGCTTCTTTTCCTCCCGCTGTTTCTTTTTTTTTTCTTTTGCTCCCTCTTGAAAACTGTTAAGTGAAGGCTTGTCCTCATGAGAACCTCTCCAAGTAACACATCGCACAAACACAGCTGAAAAAGAAAGAGAGGTGGGGATGTGCTCACTTTGTGAACTAGGACACATAAAGCAGTAGAGGCAAGCCGCGCTTTCTGATCAACATATCAGAAGAATATATTTCTCAAAATATGGCTATTTAACTATCTGCTGATTACCGTCTCCCAGAAACAGCAGCAGCCCTGCGCAGCATCATTACCTTGGTTATGGGGGAGCAAAGGGGTGGGGGGGGGGGGCAGCTAAGTTAATTTGCATTTTAATTCTAACACCCGGGACTTGTTGTGTGCTGGAGCACCCAGTGGCATCTGTGAGCGAGGTGGAGCCCACAAGATAACACCTTCACTTCACCTTCACTCCCCACTAACTGCACATGCTAGTCGTAGTTCAGTACGAAGCGCTTCACTGACGACCTTTGACAGAAAAGGGGAGAAGGCAGACAGGCGAATTGGAATGTGTTAAAACTAACGTTTTACAAAAAGAAATACATTGATGTTTTACATTTAATGCCAAATTAATTGAAAGGGTATGGAGAATGAATCATTTGTTGTACACAAGGTACATAAAGTATATTAGCACAAAGTATATCAAGTATCCCCTAACTCAACAAATCAAAAAAAGAATGATATCTGAGGAGAGTCTGTGGATTTTCTCCCTGGATAACAGAAGAGTATGTTATAAAATCTGACATATTTACCGTCACAAACATCTGCTGCTGGCGCCACAGAGTGAGATTCTGCTAACAGCTTTCTTTCTTCTTAACATACTTTACTTTAGTGTACAGTCCTAAATTAATGGGGCTTGAAGAACTGAAGCCTAAGCCATTAGCATTTCTAAGGCATCAACAAAGCATGTAAGAAATACATCATATCTGATTAAAATTGAGCTTTCGGTAATTCTCTCATAAAGTGTGCAAATTGTGTGACATACTGCTGCCACTCTAGGTGTGTGTATGTGTCAGCCCCTTTCTGTTCTACTCTACTTTTAGCCCAATGGGAGAAGCAGTAGAAGTGCTTACACGCTTTATTCTGACCTTCATGTGTGCAATAAGATCAAACCTGAACTGTTTCTAATGAAAATCACAGCCTTCATTCCTCCTCTTCACCTCCCTTTATTTTATCTTCTTTCCACTCCTTCTTCTTACCCCTGTCGCAGTGCTTTTATGCCCGTTACTTCTGTCTAGGTGCATGCAATTATATCTCCTTCTCTCCTTCCGTCTCCTTTTTCTTTTTGTCTTTTTGTCATCTTCTACCCTTCCTTTGTACTTGTCTCTTCTTCTGTCTCTCTTCCTCCTCTTTTTGTTGTTTAAATTTGACTATTTGTTCCTCATCCTTCTCCACATTCTCCTTCATCCCTTTTCACTCCATTTTCTACTGCCAGTGAGACAACACAGTAGCTCCTCTGGATTACAGTACATCATGCAGATTAAATATATGAGGTGTATAAGCTCCTGAGATTTGTGAGTGTATCGTATACACCATTTGTATGGGGGGTGATACTCCACTTCATGTCAAGGTTTCCATGACAACCATACATCCTCCATACCACCCGCTTGTGTTTCAAATTCTAAATCCCTTCCTCCCTTGCATCCTCTCTCATGCCTCCTCCTTCTAACCCTTCTTCCTCTCTTTCCTGGATGCCAACCGAGGCTGTTTATGCAGCAGGCCTACAGGCTGGGCTGGTAAAATGGAAGCTCTCTCAAATGTCACTCATACCCACCACATGGGGCTGGATTTATGTCTCTACATCAAGGTGTTCTGGCCGTTCCTGCATACAGTAGATGCCTCTTATGTCGCAATTGGATCATAGTTCAGTTAAGAGCTTCATGTATTGATCGTCCGAGCACCATGCCAACACTCGATGGACGTGTCATCCATTCGCATGTCGTGTACATTCTGGTTTGCAGGGCCTTTGCCAGTGAGATCAAAAAATGGAAATTTTCACTAGCTTGTAAAAAAGTTGTTTAAAACCAGAATTAGAAATATTTTTGAATGACTACATCAATATTGTGTGCAGTTTGAAAGTCACTAACATTTCATTTCAGCCCTGGAAATAAAACCTTTTCCTATGATAGCCTTTTGGTGGAGGACCAGACAGTGTCATCCATGTGATATTTTAAGTGTCAGAGGGTCACTGTGTCCTGACTATATTGAATTTCCTGGGTGATAGACTTTTTCTACAGTTTCTTCTCAGTTGCCTTTTTTTTCTCTCACTTCATATCCTGCTCTCGCCCCGTTTCATATCTTCCTCATCATTATCTTCTTCTCCTCTTTTTCTTACCATTTCTCTATCACAACCTCATCCTCCTCCCTTCCATATCTTCTTCTGTCCCTCTCCTCAAACCTCAAATCATCTCATGCACCTATCCATCTCTGTCATCCCACACACACACCAGAGATTTGACTTTATTACTCACAGCAGCTGGAGACCACTTAGCACGAGTGTGTATGTGGGTGACACAGAAAGTGTTTGTTTTGTGCCGTTTCTCATTATGCCTTCCATGATATCATTAAGAGGGGTAATATCTCTCCCCTTAAGAGCCTTTTATCTGTCTCACTCTCACTGTTGGCCTCCCTCACAATGTTTTGTTTGTGTTGCCTCCACTCAGACATGAAGAGCTGAACGAAGGTTTTCTTTCAGCCTCTCTGCTCCTGTAGAAGTGTGTGTGTGTGTGTGTGTGTGTGTGTGTGTGTGTGTGTGTGTGTGTGCAACAAATGCAGAATGATTCAGACCAACTCATATCATTTGATGGCGCACAGCTCTGTTGTCTTTTTGCAAAAACTAAAAGCAGAATATTTTTAACAAATTATGCTTTTAAAAGGAAATGGGGACAAAATCTGCCAATTCAAAAAGTGGACATGTCCCCAGCGTCCCCAGTGTAAATGACACTTAAGTTTAAAGGAGAGTGAATCTAAGCAGCTAAAAAAATATTTTAGAGTAAGTGAAATATACTGTATTGTATAATTTCACAAACTGAAGGTTGTTTTTCCTTCTAGCCAGAATTTGAGTATCACACTGTACTCTCCCCCATTTTCTCAAAAGTTTTTTTCAAAGATCAAGAACTGTAACAGCTCTCCGTTTGGACTGTAATTAAATGATTGTAATGATTATTACGATCAGCTGAAGGTCTTTTGAAGAAGCATGTCCTTATCGCCTCTCTATCTTTCTAACTTTCTCTTAAGGAAAGAGTCATGCAGAAGGGACGTCAGGCTTTGCTTTAGGAAATGCCTTGTGGCTCTCATTGTTGTTCAAGTGCTTTCACAACTATCCCATTTTTTGTGATTACAGTTTTACTGTATGTGTGAGAGAGGGAGGCAGAGAGATTTAGAGGTTCTGCCAGAGGCATGTGTATATAAATCAACCTCACTCAGGAAAATGAGTTGTTTGATGCTGTGGTTGCTCTTTCTCTCTATCACTCACACACACATGCTCACATAATTTTCTCAAACACAACTTCCAGTGGTCGTCGATCAAAACAGAACGGCGGCCAGAAGATATGGAGTCATAGATATAAAGAGAGTCCGTGTGCATTAAGTAATGCGATGAGGTCTCACCCAATCAAATCAAGTTGTCGCCCAATCATTTACTTCTACAAGAGCTTCAGAGCCACATGCAAACACACACAAACATGCACACACTCTGTGGTGACATAAAACTTAATCCATTAAATTGATTTACAGCCCACTTGATTCTTTTTGGGGCTTTTCAATCATCAATACCTTTTTGTGAGCTTCTGTCACTCTGCCACTCTTTTTTTCTTCTCTGCCTTTTTCTCTATTTGTGGCAGTGTAAGTTCTATGTTCAGTGAAATTGCTCTGTGTGTGTGTGTGTGTGTGTGTGTGTGTGTGTGTGTGTGTGTGTGTCGGTGTTCTGTGTCAGTCGGTTGACAGACCGGGGCTTTGAGGCTGCTGTCTGACAGAGGAACTTTCTGGGGAGCAGGTGTCAAAAAGTAACAAGGTAGAAATACAGAGAGGAGGCGAGACAGAGAGAGAGAGTGAGGGAGTGAAGACTCAAGTAATGTATTGCATTTAGGATTGTATCTGCAAGTTTACAGTCTGCATGTTTTCTCTCTCTTGTGATTGTATTTGTCAGTTGTTATTATATGGGATGATAAAGCAATTTTTGGACTGATAAACAGATTTTCTAAACTCATTGGGGGCAGGAGTGCATGTCCAGATCTCAAATCCTTTTTGTCTTACTGAACGTTTTTGTGGCATCTTGTGTTCGACCTGGAACTTGTTTGGATTATGGGTAGTGATGTAGCTAACGCTCCAAATTTGCAATGCATTGCATAGGTGCCATTGGTGAATTGGAATATTAAGTTACCGTTGCACATTTAAACAAGACTAAGAGTTTAAAGCCATGCTAGTGGCTCTGTGAGGCTGTACTTTGGCACAGTGGTGCTTTGAGCTAAATTTGAACATCGGCATGCTAACATGCTAACATCCTGGTGTTAAGTAGGTATAATATTCACCATGTTCACCATCTTATCCTAAAATGTGCTAATTAGCTCTAAATATAAATGGCATATGGTATAAGTATTGGATTAAGCATTTGACCTGAAGATGTTAAATCGAAAGTTAACAAAGTTAATACAGTTCATCCTGAGGGGGGTGTGAATGTCTTTTAATCTCAACCAATAGTTGTTGAGATATTTCATTCAAAGGCACAACCAAAAAGTCAGAGAATCAACATCATCAGGATTCATCCCCTGGGAACCACAGATGTGGTGCCTGTGCCAAATTTAATTGCAATCCATTCAATAGTTGTTTCATAGCTTCATAAACCCTTTCAGGTCCTCAGAAAGATACATACTAAGCCCTGGACCACCACTGATAGACCCCAGGACCAGTACTTAAGTCTCTGATGTTGAGTGTTTTCACGAACACTCGGTTTTAACTACATAACTAAACTAGGAAGGTGTTAAACGCCTAATCCTTTATATCAATTACAGTGTGTTCACATGAATAATTGATGCTGGGATAGACTCCAGCCTTCAGGGACCATGAGCAGAATAAGCTGGTCTGTTTATAAAATGTATGGAGGGAACACGAGAAAGAAAAAATTGGGTGCATGTGAAAGTCAGTAAGAGAGGAAGACGAGGTGAAGAAGGGGATAAAAGAGAAGGACCAGGAACTGAGATAGAGATGGAGAGAGGAGGGCGCAGATGGGAGTGCTGCTACAGCCAGCAGTCAGTGTGTGTGTGTGTGTGTGTTGTCTGCATGTGTAAATATATTTGCTAGATTAATGTATACATGTGTTTATGAATGACACAAGTGTTTACCAGGAACACGTTTTCATGCGTAGCATGTTTGTGTACATTGAGCTGAATAGTGAGTGTGTGTTTGGGTGTATGTGTGGGTTTCTGTATTACTAGTGGAACAGAGTGCATTCAGGGATGGCTGGCCAGCTGTCTGTTCATACAACCCACAATGTGTGCAATCTGTATGTGCACATGTTCCTTATTGTAGACTATATTATTTATCTATGTTTGTACATGCAGGTTTAACCAGTGTGTTTGACAAATCTAATGCTATCTCTCGACCCCCTGGGGAAACACTACACAATAGCTAGTTATGAACTTGTTTTTTAAAAACTAGTTAGTTAATGAAATGCTCCTTGGAAGTAACGCTCAGTTACTACCGTGTGAAGTAAGCTAGTTAGCCGTACTTGCTAATTATTGCAGTTCATGTTAGAGCAGATTAACACACTTTTTTAATCCATTCCTCACATTTGAGAACTGGCAGTTCTGTTGAGTTAATTTTCTATGGAACTCTATGGAAAAAGATTTTTAATTGCTCTCCTCCATCTTCCTTCCCACTTGTCCTCCACTTAATGGATTTGCATGTAGTTGGAGGTGTTTTTTCCCTCTCTTGTTTCACATCTGACTAAACAATACTTTCATATCTTTTCCAACATTGTTGAGAGTTGGCCGCTCAACCTGGGGTGATGCTGGAAATAGCAAACCCAGACAGTTTTATGCGCTGTTGCCGTGACACCAATAAAAACAATGTGCTTCCACTTCTCCACACCTCCATCACTCTCTCACATTCCTCTCCTCTCTCCTGCTTTTCTCTATTGAACCGAAGCCTATTTGTGGTGTCAGAGTCAACATGGCTGACAGTGAAGCATATGATGACACAACCAGGTGGAAATGAACACTCGCTTTCTCCCTTCCTGTCAGATACAGATGGATTGTTGAAGATAATGTGGAGTGAAACAGACCAGGAAGAGGCCAAAACTGATGTGATTTCCATAGGACCAAAACTAATACACGTCAAAAACACACAAAAAAAACATTTAAACATTTTAAATTAGGAATGTACATGTTGGATTTTCTGATTTGGAGGTTTATTTTATTCATACTGCGGGTATTATCAGCTAATATCAATTCAAAGCTGAACACCAGCACCAATTACACAGCAGTCCAGTTCAACAATGCAGCCCTGCTTTCTTTATTGAGTTTAAAGTAAGTGCCAAGCTTTTCTACCACTTGCTGTTGTATGAAAATGGTCCATGTGCAAGACTTTGACCCTGAAGACCAGGGTTCACGTCACATCCTGTGTGTGGTTAGGTTTAGGCAACAAAAGCAAAGATCGTTCATTTGGTTAAATGTTAATAAAGTAAGTCTGCTGTTTATCAGTCACATTTTACTTTGTCATTATTAACTAACCTTAACCAAGTGTTTCATCTAAGCCAGATTAGAAATCCCTTGTATTACTTACATTTTGAGTCAGTAGCATGTACATTAAAGTATCCTTAAAATGCAGGACCAACAGAATGTGCCATCCATCTTTCTTTCCACCATTTGGAAATTATCTTTGGTTTCTTCGTCTCTCATTGTCAGACCTGATAACGATGCCATCTCACCTATTTTATCAGTCTAGTGAGATGCTGCTCACACATGCACACAGTGATTGTTTTTTTTATATATCCCCACACCTTCTTTCTCAATTTACTTGTTAAGGTCTGGATTGTGGTGTGCATCCCCTCAAAACTCTTTGCGCTGCATTTTAGGGCTTTCCCCCTGGGTGCCGCTAATTGAAACTGTGGCTGTGCTGCGCGTTGCATCACTGTCAGCTAGAGAAAAAACACAATCAGGGCCCTGGGGGGACGTAAGCATCCTCATCTAGTGTCCCACTGAGCAACGTCAACTTATACTTCAACCTTCATCTTTGCAGGGGCTCGTCATCATCTTCTGCAAGAGAAACAGAGGAGTGCAAACTTAATCACGTTTGTTTTTTTGTGTGCTGTATTCTATTTGTTACTTAAGTATATCTATTCTGATTGTAATGAAGCAGTCCTTACCCATGCAGATGTGCTTTGTGTCTGAGCAGTAGATAGATAGATAGATACTTTATTAATCTCCAAGAGAAATTCACAGTTCCAGCAGCTTGAAAGAGATAACCTGCTGTGTGATTACAGCCTGACGGGGTGAGACATTCCCAGTTTTAATAGACTGCTCTAAACACACTCGCTACAAACACTCTCTTATTATGAGGGAGAGCGTAAAGCTGAAAAGGTTAATTAGCTGGAATGCACTCGCTGACTCTCGTTTTTCTCCTCACTTTTTAACAGGAAGATCATCGAGGTGAAGATTATTGATGATGAAGAGTATGAGAAGAACAAGGCCTTCATCATCGAGCTAGGAGAGCCTGTTCTGTTGGAGATAGGCCAGAAACACGGTGGGTGTCTTTGTGTGTCTGTGTGTGTGTGTGTGTGTGTGTGTGTGTGCCTGTTCAGACTACCAAGAAGCCAGGAGAGGGAACAGGAAGAAGAAAAGAGTGACAGACAGAATCTTTATTTAACCGCCACCAGAGTCTCAGGCCTCCTGCACACCTATCTCTTGTAAACAGAGTGAGACCTGCATTGATCGTCTGAAACCTCCAATCTAAGCTCAGATTAACGTGGGAAACATTTCACTCTGAGCTGAGGACGTGGTTTGGAAAGGATTTAAACAACACTGGGCTGGAGCTATGAGGTGTTTTGAAATAACTACTTTTATTGCCACATCACGACGGACAGGAAGACAGGGAATAATAATCAACGTTTGGCCCACTTCATTACAATATACATAAAAAAGTTTACCATAAACAGTATATAAATAGTCCCAAATCTTCTATATTTGTATCTGAAATCACTGCACCACTTTCACTGTGGTCATATTTGCACAGAGTTCTGTCAACTAAGAAAAGAGCAGATTAAACACAATTTGCAGTTTATTTCTGTCTAATAAACTACTTTGATCAGGCTCCTTTCTCAGTGGCAGCTCTGCCCTGTCATTTCCTACTTTCTGAATCCACAAACTTACCAGAGCGCTCTGAACTCCATCAATCCAAAACATCGAAGTCCTTCAACTTTTTAAGAATGTAGGAAGCTTTAGTTGAAACTTTAAAAGGCTCATTACACAGACAGCTAATCTCAGGAGTAACTTTCCTTTTGTCGCTTCAATTTAAGAAACACTGTCTTTCTTTCTCTCCCTCACTAATTTACTCTTCACTGCAGCACTGTGTGTTTGCATTTTGTGTCATTAACATTAGCATACATACATCTAACTTCTAATACATTGCTTCTCAATCTGGGATTTGGGACCCCTCATAGGGGTCGCAGGACAAATCTGATGGTTTGCGTAAGGATGAACAAAACAAGAACCACAAAAACATACATCTTTTTTTCTAGTGAATTATCTGAAAATGTGTTTTACCTCTTCAGGCTAATTAAAATGAAATAAAGAAAATAAAATGTCGAACTGGTCACAACCCAAAAAAGTTGGGTAAGTCCAGTAAGGAATACTCATCAAACTTATCAAACTTGTTGTCACAATGCAGAACCATCTCTCTCTCTCTCTCTCTCTCTCTCTTGTCTCGTCTCGTCTCAGTCAGTCGGTCCCCATTTTGTTCCAGACTGAAATATCTCAACAACTGATGTTGTACAAACAAAACTTTATTTATAAAAATTATTTTTTATTTTGGTTTGATTATTATACTGTGCTTTTATGCTTTTTTAAATGTTTATGCTTCAAGTCTGTCTTTTTCTGTTCTATGCGCGTAACTACAGTGATTGTGTGTTGGGGCTCTGAGTGTAGCCAAAATGCAGGTGGCCTACACTTCAATGCTGTGCCTGAATGCATCCTGGGTGGACATAGACGGGCTGCTGCTGCTCTGCTAACACTATGCCACCTGTGTAGACCATGGAGATACTAAGAACTGGCTTTGAAGAACTGGCCGCTGCTGCTCAGACTTGCTCTCAACTTTGCCCAGTGGCCACTCGCGGTGTTACAGTAAAGATTCCCCAAAGAGCATCTTCTCCCTAGACCACCATTATAAAATAGACAGCTGTAAAACTGTTGATAAGACACCTCAAACTGCAAACAGGGTAAATTATGACTCTTTCTATTCTATATTTGTAAAACTTTCCCTCGAGCTGAGAAAAGTGATATCATGACATCATGACACGAGGAGACAACAGCCCGGGGCATATTTCATTACAGTGGAAATAGAATTGATTTTATAACACTGTGACAAAACAAGTGGACTGACATTCACATACATACACACATACCAATACAGAGAGTAAGAGTGAATTAGGAGACATATGGATCAGTGGAGGGATGCATGCTGGAACGTGTGGTACTGGAGATATATCATAGATAATAGATGGGAGAAAATAGAAATGCCCTGTGGGTATTCATATTGGTAAAAACATGGGATGCTTGATATTGAATTTCCCATATCGAACAACAGTGTTTAAATATTAGGATTCACACGATAGACTTTGACGACTGCTTGCACACATTCTTAAAATGAAAGCCCTGTAAAACTATTAAAACAATGTTTGTTGCTCTGGCAGTTTATAGGATTGTAGAGACAAACAAAAGATGAACAAAAACTGCACTTGGTGTGAAAACAGGTGAATGATGCTTTAATCTTTGTTAAATATTTATTTCTAAGCATTTTTGTCAACATTAGGCCACAATTGCTGCAGGAATTTCAGAATCAACAAAAGTAAAAAAATTTGGGTTTCCTTAAGTTGGCATTGTATAACATCTGCACACCAACCCTACTATCTCACTGACCCATCTCGGTGGTCTCCTAGGTGACTCCAATGAGAACAAGCCGTTGGTCGGAGCAGAGGAGGAAGAGGTGGCCAAGATGGGCTGTCCCAGTCTGGGCGAACACACACAAGTAGAGGTGGTCATAGAAGAGTCCTACGAGTTCAAGGTAAGTGTGTTTGTTTGCGCACACACTGTCTCCATTAACAGGAGAGTGTGCGTATGTGCAGTGCATGTGAGTGTTCGCTTTAATTTTGTACTTCAGGCACTCTTCAGAATGTAGCAGTCTTTTTGACAGCAGCCTTCAAGTCAGCTGCTTTAAATAGCACCTAAAGAGTAAACATACTCAAAAATGCAAATTTGATCTAAAATGATTTAAAGTGAGTGTCAGCTGTCCCGCTCCAGAGGATGAATGATTCATTTTGTTAGCATGTAATGGACTCTCTAATGAGATGCTTGTCATTTTGATAGCAGACATGTGAAAGACAACACATCATTTATTCAAAGCAAGCTTTCATCTTGTTTCAGTACAAAACAGATTTTAAAAGAAATAAAGTTGGCTTAGCCATTTTATAAATATTGTATATAAGACGAAAGGAGGTGTCTGTCTCATGTTCAGCTTACTTTGAACACTGCCATGCCATGATGTTTCTTTATTTTCAGTCCACCAACCCTCACATGATTTCATCTCGGATCTGATTTTGTTTGCAACCAATCACACAATCTACATTTGTTGCTGATTCCATTCACTCATTTGTCCACTTGTGTCATTTCGTGTGTGTGTGTGTGTGTGTGTGTGCGTGTGCGTGTGCAGAGAGCAGTAAATGAGCTTATTTGGCGCGCTGACAAGGTTATCTATCTTTCTCACTCTTGAGTTTGCCTGTGCATGCACTGCTATCTTCTGCTGTACAATACTGTAATGTTGTAATGGTGTCTGGGTTTCACATTCTATAAATATTTAAGATAATCTATAACACTGGAATTCATTAGTGATTTTTCTTATTGCGAGTAATAATAAACAGTACATTTGGAGTTTTTTAATGCAATAGATGCTGAGAGCTGTTTTGCATCGGCGAGGAAGACGCCGCTTTAAACAGAAATCTCAGCCTGTCTACCTGCAGGTTTTTCCTAGATTTCACGGGGAGCATCACAGCCAGTTTTACAGCGTTGTATTAATTAGCACATCCTATACCTCGGATTCTCAGTGTCGTGAAATAACTGACTTTTGAAATGTATCTTTGCAACACGGGAGCTAATTGAAAGGTTTGAAAAAAGTGTTTTTCCCTTTCTGTGTGGCTGCTAGTGATTTAACAACTTGAGGGTTGTGTCTTTCCTGTTCTGCCTGGTTCTGTATGCACTTGCATGTTTGCTTTTGTGTGTGTGTGTGTGTGTGTCTGTGTGTGTGTGTGTAGAGTACAGTAGATAAGTTGATCAAGAAGACAAACCTGGCCTTGGTGGTGGGAAGCAGCAGCTGGAGGGAGCAGTTTGTCAGTGCTGTTACTGTCAGCGCAGGTAACACACACACACACACACACACACACACACACACACACACACACACACACACACACACACACACACACATACATACACACACACTCACACACACACACACACACAGGACATAAGGCATCATTTTGATTTATGAACAGTGGTTTTGGTTGACACCTTTCTTGACTTCATTTGGAAAAGATGATGTATGAGGAAAAAGTGCATTTCTTAAACGTTTTGTAATCAATTCATAGTCTACTTGCTGTGTATGTTTCACTGCTGCTACAGATCCCAATATGGCCTGTTGTTTTTTCTGTCAACACTTCTTTAGTCCTGTTTTTAAAAAAACACAGTGGGTCGACTTGAAATGTGCTTATTTGCTTAAATTTTTACATTTTTTATGCTACCACCTGGCTTGAGCTCTACACTTAGCCGACAGATATAAGAGTGGTATCTATGTTGTTATCGAAGGGTCTGATTTTTCACACATTTCCTTGGAAAGGTGTTTGCAGGGGAGTGGGTCCGAACCTATTCCACCATGTATTTCCCCAAATGTTGAGCTATTTCTGTCATCTGATAGCATTAGGATAAATTCTTTCTAAAATTTGACCTCCTTAATTCCATCTGTCTCACTCACCTTTCTCCTTCTCTCTGCTCTTTCTCTCTATCTTTCTCCTTCCCTCAACGCTCGAATGCCCCCCTATACTCACAGGAGACGACGACGAGGAGGAGAGCGGCGAAGAGCGGCTGCCATCCTGCTTCGACTACATCATGCACTTCCTCACCGTCTTCTGGAAGGTTCTGTTTGCATTCGTCCCGCCCACGGAGTACTGGAACGGCTGGGCCTGCTTCATTGTCTCAATATCGCTTATCGGCGTACTGACGGCGGTCACCGGCGATCTGGCGTCCCACTTTGGCTGCACGATAGGACTGAAGGACTCGGTGACGGCTGTGGTGTTTGTGGCGCTGGGAACATCGGTGCCAGGTGAGTGGCAGTGGTTTGATGTTGAGTGGATTTCTATCATGGTTCATACTTTCTTCAAGCATTCCTTTTCAACCAGGAAAAACTTCCCCTCCAAATAAACATTCAATGAGATGCATATTTTCCCCACATTTCACATAAAAGGAGGAGGACTGATCCTCTCTCATCCATTTGATTTCAATAGCAGCCGCCCTCAATAAGCAGACCTGAAATCAAAATTGAATTATAAAACGCCGGCTCCATCACAGCCTTCAGCCTGAGCTTGTCTCCGTCTGGAGTGAATGCGTCCCAGGGCTTTAATTCAGTTTCTTTCCTCATTCCCCTCGTCAGCCGTTTTTATTGTTGCCCCTGCATATGATTTATAGAAATAGCTCCTTGGCTTCTCTTCCACACGGTACTGTAATGGCTGAGAAGTAGAAATTCCTTCAGCAGCCATGTTACGTTGTGTGTTGGATTAGGAAGCTGTAAAAATGAATTTAAAAATCCATTATCTGTCTTCCCTGTCACAAGATGTTCATTCGTTGGCTTTTCATGCTTTTATTTTCTTGTTTTCCCGTTCTGGATCTCTTCTATTCTCCCTTGTTTTATCATTTTCACTATCGTTCACTGTCTTCTCACCCTCTTTTTCTCTGCTCCTCCCTCACACTCTCATATCCCACCTCACTTATCTGTTACGCTTGCTCTCGTGCCCCCTCCCAGTCAATTTATTATCCTGACTTGGTGTTACCTCGCTCCACTCCTCTTATTGGTTGTTGTGGTTTCACTATTGTATCATCCATCATTCTCCCCTGTGTGTAGCCATGGTGTGTGTGTGTGTGTGTGTGTGTCTGTGTGTGTGTGTGTGGGGGTAAAATGTGTTTGCTCTGCTGAGGTGATGCAAGTTTGCGTGAGGCAACTCCCGCAGGCCATTTTAACTTCTACTGGGAGTGTGTGCTCCCTTGTGTGTGTGTCTGTATGTGTGTGTGTGTGTGTGATCTCCTTAAAGCCTGTTAGAAAAGACTCATCTCCTCCATCTCATCTCGTTTCCCACTGCCTGACTTGCACACTTCCCTCCTCCAGATTTCTAAAAGCATTTCTGTATTATTACATTGGAGACACACTCGAGGATTATCCAACCAATTTACACCAGATTTGCAGATTCAGGCAATTAGAGGGTAAATGCTGTTCAGCTAGGTTTGAAAAAATTTTACTGGCTGTTTAAGAGGTTTTTGGAGCTCATTTGTAATCATTTGAGGCATTTAAATAATATCCGTGGTGTCTGATATTTGTTGGTGGTGGTGAACAAGTCCTGCAGAGATCACACATTCTCTTTGGTTTAAAATCTCACACGCTGGTACGGTCCAACCTGACTTTATCTGTTCCTGTGCATGAACTGACTCTGACTCTTTGACTGACTTTGTATCGATTTTAGCTGTTTTCTGCTTGTTTTTTATGTTATCACGCCAAAGCCACTTGAGTCTACAGGAAGCTGCATTAGCGATTGCTAGGAGCAGCTAATGTTTTCTTTTGCTATGTTTCTGGCTCTGACCAGTGTAAGTGTTACACATAACTTAGTTAAGAGATTACAGGGGCTTGTTTTCTGTCTTACCAGAAGGTAGATGGGAGAATAGACTGGTGGGGGACATATTAGCTTGGCGCAGGGGGCGGAGGTGTGGTGCGTACCTTGTTTGCTAACATAAACTGTATTTATAGGAATCACCTGGGTTTTGGAATCAAACTTTTCGGTTTCTGAAAAGACAGCGTGTGTTGTTCTGTAACAAGGTCATTCGCAACTGGCAAAGGAAACATTATTGCGTTGGTGAGTTCAGAATATGATGCAATGGGTTTTTAAATTTGCGTAAGCATTAGTTAGTACAGTGTGTTTATACATGTGTGGAGGCAATAATGTGCAGCTTCATGACTCAGATTCAAACTCACAATCTCGTGTATTCGTGTGTCAACAAACAAACACAAACTTTTCATTTCTTTTTTGTGTGGTCTGTTACTAACAGGATTTGGAGGATTTATTTCGTGTTGGGATATGAATTTCAACTTATCTCGCTGACATTCAAATGAGAATTGAGACTCATCTCACCAGCCCATCTAAAAATAGAAATAAGCAGAGACGGGCGTATAATAACTGGCAGCTGTTTCCCTGCCGTTCCCTGCCAACCCAGTTGTAGAGTCTCTGCGCTCTTCACCCAATTTCTCCTCAAATCACCAAAGCACCAAAGAGCTCCACTCACGTACACCAGCATTTTACTTACATACAACTGCGGATTACAGAACGGAACTATGAATCTTCTTGAAAATGATCCATGTCAAATTTAAATGTTTCATTTCCACAATATAGATGATAAGTAACATAAACCAAGTGAATGTAACTGTAAGGAAATCCTCAACCTGGGTCTAAACTGTGGCTATTATTTTGCAAACCTTTCATGTCATCATTGTAGGTTTTAAACAAAAAATCAATAACAAAAGTAAATTTAAGAATCATACAAATGAGGCCAAAAACAGTTTTAAAATGATGATCTTGAAGATGATGAAGTCTTGAATAGATTGTGAAATGGTTCTCTTTTTCATCCAGACACATTCGCCAGCAAAGTCGCCGCCATCCAGGACCAGTATGCCGACGCCTCCATCGGCAACGTCACCGGCTCCAACGCCGTCAACGTCTTCCTTGGCATCGGTGTGGCGTGGACCATCGCTGCCGTCGCCTGGCGCTCCAAGGGCAAGCCCTTCAAGGTGGACCCGGGAAACCTGGCCTTCTCCGTCACCCTCTTCACCATCCTGGCCGTTGTGTGCGTGATCACGCTGCTGTACCGGCGGCGGGCGACGGTGGCTGGCGGCGAGCTGGGTGGGCCGCGGACTTGTAAGATGGTAACGTCACTGATGTTCATCTCGCTGTGGCTGCTTTACATCCTGCTGGCTTCACTGGAGGCCTACTGCCATTTACCAGTGTTTTAAATGGAGAGGAGCGGGGGAGGGAGAGATACCCACTGCTAATAGGAAGACGGGGGACAAGACGAGGAGAGATGGGTAGTAGAGGTGGTTCACAGATAACAATTCCCTCAATTTTTTTATTCCCAAAACAATTTTCAGTATCTGAGACAGAATTGTTTTTCTATTTTTCTCAATTTCTTTCTTTCTTGAAAAAGAGTGTATTCCATTATGAAACGTTTTTTTTAACATTAGCATCTCTTTTAGCAAAGGCAACCTACCCTCTATTCAGTGAGGAAGAAACTTGTAGGATACATGAAGCCTCTAAATTAAGAATGATTTAACGTAAAGCATTAATGAAAAAAGAATTGCAATGCATGTTTTAAAGAGCGCTTTTATGTAGTTTCATCGTCACCAGTGGACAACACTGTTTAATAGTTCATAAAAGGCTGATACTGTTCCAGTGTACTGCCAAGCCAGCAGGAGAGAAGAAGAGATAGACAGCAAGGAGAGCTGACAGCCAATCAAAGGAAAAGGAAAAACGAAGATGAAGAGCAGGATAAAAGTGAAAAGGTTCAGAGAGGTAACAAAATCAGAGAAAAGTCTGTATAAAGTTGATTTAGTGACTAGACAAAAGGTCACACAGGGAAAAAAGTAAAAGAAGAGCAGATGGGCAAAAATATTATCCTCTCTCTCTCTCACTCCCTCCATCTTTACTACATCTCGTCGTCGTGGGAACGGTGGATCCTCCCATTATGCCCACTGAACTCTATCTAATACTATCAGTGACTTATTCCTTTTGAGGGGGGGGGGGGG
>JAVQJL010006058.1:0-31557 GCA_036024295.1 Nannoperca obscura
TGTGTGTGTGTGTGTGTGTGTGTGTGTGTGTGTGTGTGTGCGTACTTCCTCCAATATATACTAATTTCAGTTTTTTTATTTTTATAAATCTGTAAATGTGTCATGCCAGTGGGCCACAAAAACATTGATTCATCCAGGTATTGTAGTATATTCACATGCTCTGACAGCTCTGACAGTTGTATGGGCTAATCAGAGAAGAAGTCCCATGTGAGGTTACCACAGAACAGTAACACTCTTAACACCATCGATTATTAGGTTCAGTACCTGAGTTATTTCAAGCGCCATGCTAACAGGAGAAGTCCCACTTCCTGTGCTGCAGGTTGTCAGTTAGTAGTTCGGTGCTGCTGTAGCGGCTGGCTGCTGCCAAACAGGATGTGGAGAGGAAGGAAGGAAGCACCCCTGACTGTTGCTGCCTCTTGCCTACTAGATTCAGGGTGAAAGCGAGTTGGCCAGCTTTCTCACGTTGTCTCCGAGCAGAGGGCTTTTGAAAATAATGGTGTCGTACCTTCCAATGCCAGAAAATGCTCAAATTTGCACTTTTTTGTCATATTTTGTAGAGGTTCTCTACTTAGCCGCATTCTCCTCACCTAAGTCTTATAAACAGTATTATGGCTCCATTAACTGTGGTCTTTGTCGCTTTGTCTGAAATAGGTCGAGCTACATTTAGTCAGAGTTTGACCAAAGTTGACTTAATGAATCTCTTCTTTCAAGCACTTCAGTCCTGTATGTATTTCACACAGTATTTGTCGTGTTGTTGCAGGTTTCTGCATGTTTGTGCTGAGTTTGGTGAAGAAGCACTACCGCCTTCAGTTCTACATGGTAAGTGCCCCCCCGCGTCCTCCTGGCCTCCAGCCTCAAGGCTACTGGGTTATTGATGAAGGCTAGCTAGAATACAGGCAAGTGTATGGAGAAGTGGGCCAGATATTGCTGTAATAGAAACGTCATCCCAACTGTGTTCAGTTGGTTGTGTTGACCAGAAACCCAATGATACAGTACAACTGATGCTTGCTAACTCAAAGAGCATCCAATCATGCAACACAACATCCATTCTATGGATAAGGTCCACTGAGCCTGTCCTATCTAACAAGCCCATGTCTTGGTCATTAAGCAGACCCATGTAGAATAAAGGTGTCTTTGTTTGCTCTTGTGTCAGTAAATATATTAAACTATTTATCCCTAGCGCGTTTGCAGAGCACAGGCAGTGTTAAGCTACACTTACACCAACTTCCCCACTTGTCGAGGCTGTCCAGTCTGTTGCTTCCTGTAAGCGAGAGGAGTACAGCTAGTTCTTAATGTAGAGGAGGAGACACTTCCTCCACCCTCATTGTCCAATGACTTCATGTATTTAATCAAGCTGTTATCTGGTCATGTTTTAACTGTTGCTGCTACCACATGTTGTCCTCACAAAACCCAACTCTGTGCTGTCACTGATCACATTAATCTGTGGGCCGCAAATCACCAGGAAATGATCTGTCTCAAAGTGTTGCTATTCTATGTCCAGACGTATTTCAAATAAACACTGACAATCATGAATAGTAAGGTTTGATCTGTAAGCTAGTTTGAAACGTACATGCTTGTCGTATTGTCTTCTCAGTTTGGTTGGACCCACGTGACTCTGCTGATTGTGGTGACCCAGTCTCACCTTATCATTCACAACCTGTTTGAGGGGATGATCTGGTAGGCAACTAGTCCTTCATCTCCGTTGATACTGTACATTTGAACAGAATTGGTGAAATGACTTCTTCTCTCTGATGTCCGCTCCAGAAGTAACATCTCAGTCTGTTGAAATCTAATTCTGTTACATTTTTATGTTCATGTTTGGGCCTTGAGCATGTACAGAAAAGTAGCTAGTAAAATCAATTACTTTCTCAAATTGTCTTAACACACACATCTTGAGTCATAAAACATATTTACTGTTAGTCTCATATATGACTGACGCTCTTCTTCGTCTGAATAGGTTCATTGTGCCAATTTCCTGTGTGATTTGTAACGACATCATGGCCTACATGTTTGGTTTCTTCTTCGGCCGCACCCCTCTCATCAAGGTTGGTTGCATCACTGTTATTCTTAGCTTTATAAACCATTAATACAAGAACCAGAAGTCACCAATCAAACTTGCAGGCTTCTAGTAAATTATTATCCAATATTTGAAGATTATGCTCCTCTCCAGTTTTGGTTGGAATGCCAGGGCAAGTCACTGCTGTGTGGCAAACATAGTGTCTAAGAGGTCCAGTTCTTGTGGTGATGTATGAATGTGGGATCCACACCTTGACTGTGTCCTCTGCAGCTGTCACCTAAGAAGACATGGGAGGGATTCATTGGTGGATTATTCTCCACCATCGTGTTTGGCATCCTGGTAAGAAGGGATTTTTATCTTGCATCTTTTTTTATAGAGAATTCAACTCAAAAGTTAACCACCTGTCTTCAAATGTGTCTTGCTTTAAGTCCCCAACATATAAATAAAGCATTCATGTAACCTTTGAGCTATAACAAACGTAAACAAACATTTGGCAGCGTTGTTGCATCATTAGACTGGGACGGTACTGGGCTCTTTTTATTCTAAGTAATATACACAGTGATATGTGTGACTGCAGAGTAACTGAAGCTTGCTCTCCTCCCAGCTCTCCTATGTGATGGCCGGCTGCCGCTACTTTGTGTGTCCCGTGGAATTCAACAACGACTCCAACAGTTTCCAGGTGGACTGTGAGCCATCAGACCTTTTCCAGCTGCAGGACTACGCCCTGCCCGGCATCCTGGAGTCTGTCACTGGATGGGTAAGACTCACCTGCTCTCTCTGTCCTCTTTTTGGCTTCACTGTGTCTCTTTGTGTTGCGGCTCCATGAGTCCCATTTAAACTACTGTGAACACGAAAGAATGTGAAATCGGTCAAAACTAAACAATGCAGAGGGAACAGTCCCACATTTCAAAGCTGGTTGAATGTTGATAACTGCCGGTCTCTGTTTTTGTTCACTTCCTTTCTTGTCTCCACAGACCACAGTGCGTCTGTATCCATTCCAGATCCACAGCATTGCTCTCTCCTCCTTTGCCTCCATTGTGGGACCTTTTGGTGGCTTCTTTGCCAGCGGCTTCAAGAGAGCCTTCAAGATCAAGGTAGGGATGAAGGACGCCGGTGTTTTCCCCGTCAGTGTGCTGCAGAATGCCACATTTGCTTGTGTCTGTAGATAGTTTGCATTTCTATGGAGTGTAGGAGTTTACTGTGTATTGTGCATAATTACTTGTATATTCTATTTAAAGGAGCAGCACATGTACTGTTGTTTTGTCCTTTCAGGATTTTGCCAACACTATCCCGGGTCATGGTGGCATTATGGACAGATTTGACTGCCAGTACCTCATGGCAACATTTGTTAATGTCTACATTGCTAGTTTCATCAGGTAAGAAAACAATGGGTCCTTGATTTCAGGCAGGTAGGGAGAAGTAGCTACCATTGTTTTGTTTTTGCCGGCTGAAATCACAATTGTCAGTTGCAGCTGTGGCTAGCTAGCATGCTAATTACCCTAAACTCTGAGGTGGTTGTCGCTTCTTGAGTTTTTAATGTCTCCAGCTGACACATTTGTAAATGAGATCCCTGCAGAAGGCTGTTCAATATGCACTTGATGGCTCCATACATGATGCGATACCAGTGCCATGTAATGATGCAGCTTACAGGTCCCAGATATTACAGGGTAGCTACCTTAGCATTAGTATAACTTTATGATAAGGAAACTAGTTATACTAACTGTGAATTTGAACTCTTTTTGGATGCTTACTGTAGAGTAACATTCTTGGACAAGCAACTGCATGGTCAGTTTGATGTTTTACAGCTTCTATTTTCAAACCGTACGTTTCATTTCTACAAGAGAAATGGCTTTGTGAACGAGGACTAAATGAAATGTGACACTATCTTGGATACCAAGTTTGGCTGGAGTAGTGAGCGGGGCATGCTAACGATTGCAGCTTGCGTTAGATCAGACAATCTTACCATTGCTAAGTTATGATTGGAAAATCACTGTTTGGAAGTGGGTCAATTCTGCTGAGGTCATTTTGACGCAAGTATGTTTGATTATCTACTCGTTCCTCTCAGGGGCCCCAACCCCAGCAAGGTGATCCAGCAGCTCCTGGCCCTCCGTGTCGATCAGCAGCTCCACATCTTCAACTCCCTGAAGGCTCACCTGACAGAGAAGGGCCTGCTGCCAGCGCTGGAGGAGGTCGCAGCCTAGAGCCGCCCGCACCCACACCGGCTCGCCCTGAGAGGGAGACCAGAGGAGGGCAGCACCCGAGGGCCCAGCGCAGCCCAGAGCTCTGGGAAGACTCGCATTGTTTTGTGTGAGTGAGAACACAGAAAAAAACAAAACAAACAACAAAAAACGACAGTCTTGGGTCATTCCATTTCATTTGGGTGTGAGGGTGGAGCATGTCTGTGTTCATAAAGTCTGTGAATCATGTTTCTGACACCAGTGTTTTCAGGTTGAGTTATTAAATTACTGTACTGTCACACATTTCCATTACAGCCAACTTGTATCTATTCAAACTGTTGAACAAATTGTTGGTCTGCTGTACATTTCTCCCTTTTTACAGTGTAACCTCTATATACATATTAATGTGTTAATATTTTACTGTACTTTATTTTTGTTTTGTTTTATGCACTGCTCTCAACCCTGTTTCTCCGTGTATTGTTACCCCAGCTGCACCCCCTCGCCAAATTTAAGTTTTCATTTTCTTTGTTGTGATTGTTTCTATTTATACATAGATGGTTTTTATATTTGGTATCTTCTATTATATCTTAAAGTTGTCTGTTTTATTCCATCTGCCATGTGCATTTGTGTGTGTGTGTGTTTTTTCCTGTGTTTTTGCGCTGCCAGTCATCATTTCAAAGCCTCTCTTGCTCGGCCAAATCACCAACGTCATAATGTTTCATAAAGCAGTAATTGTCCGAATGATGGGTGGCTCAGTTAGCCTGAAGTGTTTGACGGGATCAGTGCAGCTTCCAAATACAGAATCCAGTCTGTTAGTTGTCTGCTGTAAGGAGCAGGAAGCAGTGCTCCATACAGAACTGTGTTTTATGAATCAAAGGATGCCTCTGAAGGCCATTGTGTCCGACACCAGCACCCCTTTCAGCAGTAACAATCTGTAACAAACGCCCCTTACCTGTTGTTATTTCATGGTTTAAGCAGGAAAGCTTCTCAGAGATTGCCCACAGTCATGTTTTATTTTTGGTTTAATCGACCCGTTCTTTGTTAATAATTTTTATCTTGAACCAGGAGGTGTTGTAGGTTTCACACATGCTCAGTAAGGTAGTGAGATTGTTGTGTTACAGCTTTTAGTTGTGACTTTGTTGGGATGGAACTGCATAAGTAAGGCACTAATGTTTTGTCACTCTGCCAGTATCTGTTGTTACTTCTCCATGTGAGTGAAAACCCAGAAAAACCCTCACTGGTCACCTGGACCTGGACCTGCGTGTGTGACAGCAGGGGGATCCCATGCATCTGATGGGCAGGTTGGAGTTCGCTACTGTATACACAGCAGTCAGTGTTGAAGAGGTTTTACAGCAGTGATATTTATGCCACTGGCAAATGTTTGTTTCATTTGGAGGTAAAATATAAAAGCTGAAGATTGTACAGTGTTGTTTATTTCAGCACTGTAAGTGAATTCAGCCTGTAGTTAAGATGCCATCTGTGGCGGTCACGAGAGCTTCAAGTCTGAGAATAGAAAATAATCTTATCTCGGATTCTCTAAACTTGCCTTACAAAAAACCTAACGTGGTCGTGTTGCATTATGGGAAAAGTAGCATCAATAGAAGTCAGGATATCTCGGCCTTTGATGCAATGATTTTGACAATTCTTTTAATCTATCTTTTGAAAGTCGCGACTTTATGGAAGTGAAATACTGAAATGTTGGAGTACCTCTTTAAAACTGCCAGCACAATCTGATTTCTTAATTTTTATTGGGGCTAAAAAAGTCATTTTTTATGGAACATATTTTTACTTTTAGTCTGAGGCATTGACTCCATTTAAACTTAGTTATTTATAACTTACAGTATTCAACCAGTGGACAGTGCCAGCAAAAATTGCTGTTTGGAGAAGTGGTGTTGCTATCGAGGTGCTTAGGCATTGCAACAAACATAAGGGTATACTGGGTGTATGTGGGTCCAACTGGTTAGACAGAATAGGCTGTACTCAGCTTACCAATCACCTCAGGCTGTCCATCATGCTTGTACACATTCATCTGTTTGTTTCTGTCCATTTGGAGACAATAAATGGTTTATCTTTGTCAGTGAAAGCCAAATGAACTCTGAATGAAGTACTATAGGTGTTAATGTAACCCAGGCTATTTCTGAACTCGGCAATATGAACATTCAAACAGTAGTCAGTGTAGCAGGGACGTGAATATCAGTATGTAGGTGTCTCTATATGGTAATCATAAAATAGCTTAAAATGTTGATCAGGGTAATTTTGGAAACATTTTGCCACCTTACATTTCCACTTTTTGGATTCTGTCCTCAAAACTTTCATTTTCAAGCAACATTTTTTGTAACCCAAAACTACCTTTTGCTTCATTACGGTAATGTATTTATAAGAGTTGACTAAAATACTTTTTCAGATGGAAGGAACCAATATATAAACCAAGCATGACTTTGCCCATATTTGAATGTGACTCACTTATTTTATTTCAGTTTCATTCATGTCTTTGGTTTGACTTGTGTGATCTCCAACCACTCTTAAATTGACTGTATCTTTCTTAAATTATTTATTTTATTTACTGTAAGCAAATCAAAGCTTTTCAAAGTTACTATATTGTACATTTAAGGAGATGTTTAGAAACATGTTCAGTGTTCTTTAGTATTTTTGGTTAGAGGAATATTTAAGGTATTATTATTGCCATATAGGAGAGAGTATTGAGATAGCAGAAAAGTATTTTCTCTGTGTCTTTTCTTGCTGTGACTTTCATGCAGTTGGATATTTTCTAGGCTCTTCCCCGGTAGCTTTAGTGTGTCAACTTCTGTGTCGCGTTGCAAGTTGAAGCAACACAGACACTCGTAGCACTGTGTTGCATCAACCCTTTGAGTAGACAGGAAGTTTCCAGAATGTGAGGATTGGTGTGTCAGCATTTGTAGATATCTTAAATTTCTTGGGTTCAATGTTCAACGTTTTTGGCCCTGCAGCTCTGTACTGCCATTTCCGGTGTTATGGATGGCCACTAGAGAGAGCTGGAACTCCTGTGGTCGACTGATCCAAGTGTAACACTGATGCTGCATCTGAGCAGAAAGGTTTGACCCTTTGTTGCTGCGGTTTGATACATTCCAGTTCCCCCAAAGTAAAGATTTGCTCACAGGGAGGCAGAATAAAAAAGATAAACCACACCACTATTAAAAAGAATCCTGATTGTTTTCAGTTTGTTTCATGGCACCCAGGAAACACCTCTGTGCCATTTTTAATCAACGCAGTGCCACTTTGCTGTTGTGAATCCTGCCCAGCCAGGACCCTCTAAAAGAATGTATGGGAGTTGAGACGGTCCCCACACACTGTAGACTCTTCTCTGTGGACGTTTTATTTTGTGGTTATATATTCTCTTACAAAGCTGTATGATTATTCCTAAACTGTGCAATGGTTTGTGTTCAGTTGTACATTTGTCTAGAGAAAAGTTGTACTCTTTGATGCTGAAAATGTGCTTTGCCTTGTTTCAAAGAAAATAAAAGCTATATAAAAAACTGAAATGTGGTATGCTGTGTGTGGCCGGGTTTCTTTCCGCTTAGTCTTCTTCCCCATTTTGAAATGATATTCAACTGATTTACACACCAACCAATGTAATATTAGTGGTTTGTTTCGTTAAGGATGGGACAACATTGCAATTGCTGTATTCAAGGTTAAGTAGATGAAGAAAGAAGACTGCTGCAGCCTGAACTGTGAGGCGACACGCTCACTCAAGGAGTCAAACCAAGAGGTTAAAACCATTTCCTTTATGAAGACACCTCTGGGTTTTTTTCTTCATGAGATCAGTGAGCATTAGTCATTTGAAAACTCCCCCTGCATGCATCCTTTAAGTGAATCAGCCTGGAATCCATTTATATAGCACTAACAAGTATGAACATGGAAGTAAAGGGCAACATGAGGGGACGTGTTTTGAAGGGCTAAAAAGAAGAAGAAAGATTAACACACAGGAAGTAGGAAGTGATCTGCGATATCTCCAGTTTGTGTGTGTTTTGAGTGTGTATCCATGTGTGTGTGTGTGTGTGTGTGTGTGTGCGCGCTCCGGTGGGCTGTACATGTGAAATGAAACACTGACCCCTTTGCTATGAGTTAAGGACAATGTCTCTGAAACTACCTCGCAACTGGGACTTCAGCACCTTCAAGGCTGAGACAGCACGGATAGGTAAGCCAGTGGCTGTGCTGCCTTCACTGTCAGCAGTGTAGATGCAGTGCTTACTGCTCATTTTTGGCACTTTTTGGCTAACAGTAAGATAATCTGATGATATGATCAGGGATGATGTGTAAAAAAAAAAAGGTACTTTAAAATGTGTTTCGCCATATCCTCAAGAATATATAGAGAATACATTCAGAATAAAAATACATTCATTTCTGGTATATACAGTATAATTTAGGTACCATCATATTAGTATTGGAATAAGTGAAAATCTATATATAATCATAGAATTAAAAAAATCAGATAATAGTGACTGATTCTGCACCATGTTTTCTCGGGGTGGGTTTCTGAGCATGTTGGTGGCTGCTTGTTACGTGATGAAAATAACCACCAGAGCTCTTCTAGATCTTTTTTTTTTACTTTACACAAATCACTGTTATCTAACCTAGAATTGATTCGTTCTTTATTAAAACATCGCTTGACTTTTAAAACTTTAAAGTGCATGTCTTGTGCAATAAGACATTGACCAACATATGTATTTGTGCGTGTCTGTGTGTGTGTGTATTTTAAAATTACTGTACAGCGGTCTAGATGTACTAATACCGTAATTACCACTGTTTGCTTGAGGTGGAATCAGTACAACATGCCTTGTTTCCTCTCAGGATGCCATGACAGTTACAACATTAAGAAAAAAGAGGTTTGCACACAAACAGTGAATGCAGTCCTGCTATTGTTCACAAAGTGCATCATTTTTGCTGAAGCTCTAATCATTTTTACAGTCAGTGGGGTTGTTCAGCACTGTGTAAGGAAGTTGCTGGCTGCAGCACATCTATTTTATCTGCTTCATGTTGACTGCATATCAACCACTGGGTTCCTTATCATGCACATGCTTTAGTGTGAAAGTATAACTTCCTGAAAACTGGTGACCCCCTCATTATTCTTTTATCCTGAGATGTCTTGGACCATGACAGATGACAGATTTTATACCCTGGGATTGGTGTGATGCAGGCTTTCAGCAGGAAACTGATGCAAGAGCTCAGTTTCTGCAGAGCTCTGAACTGGTAGCTGTCTGTATGTAACTGTGCCCACACACATGTGTGTGTGGTTGCATATGTGAAATGCATGGGTGTGCAGAGTCATACCACATCAGCCCTTTCATAAAGCTTTCAAAGGACAATCACAAACCTGTCAGTGTGAAGGAGAAAATATTGATTTACAGATAACAAACAAACTGACTCTGACTCTTCCTAATGCAGTAAACTCCATTCATCTGCTGTTTCATGCAGGATTAAAGAAATAGTTTGACATTTTGGGAAATATGCTTATTTGCTTTCTTGTCGAGGGTTAGATGAGAAGATCGATACGACTCATGTCTGTATGCTAAATAGGAAACTACATCCAGCAGCTGGTTAGCTTAGCTTAGCATAAAGCTTAGCAAAAAAAATCCACCTACTGGCAACTCTCAAATGAAAAGTGTATAAATGATAAGTTTATTTTTAGAGGTCTCACGTCTGTCTATCAGTTAGCTTAGCATAGCATGTTGTTTGGAAACAGGGAAATAGCTATTCTGGCTCTGTCCAAAGTAAAAAACTAAATATATTCCAGCACAAAAAGTAAAACCTCAACTTCTTGTTTTTTAACGGATTAAACAACAAGTGTTTGTTAGTGAACTTTACAGGCACTGCTAGGGGGAAACAGCTAGCCTGGCTTTGTCCAAAGGAAACAAAAATATTTTAATCTGCGCATCTGTAAGCAAGAAAACAAGTAAGTATTTTTTAATATGTCGAACCGTTCCTGTGCCTGAATGCTGCCAGATCATCATCATCAATCTTGATCTAATACAAATTGACTGTTGTGTTGGAAGCTCTGAATACCATTCTTCGTTGTATCAGTCTTGACGTGCACATCATCAATTCCTTTTGATGGTGTGCACTGAACACATCTTTGAGGTGCTGTGGGACTGTAGGCTCGCCACGAATTGAGGCCAGTTTAAAAGAGCTGTGTTTGTCAGCTGAGGGTGTGGTGTGACTTAGCCTCTGTGTGTGGGCTCCGGATTTTCAACAGCACTTAAACTTTCCACTAATCAAGGGAGGGTGATGCTATTAAAATTAGACCAAAGACTCTCAGCCTTCTAGGTGGAGACCTTCAAAGTGTCGCTGGCCCTCCAGCAATGATGTGGCAGCTTCCTGTTTACCTCAGTGCAGCCCTTCTTCTTCTCTTCTCCCCTATCATCTTGCTTAACAAGACACGGTGAATTTAAGAACAACTGAGCAAGTGGGCTCAATCTCAGGCCAGCTATCAGTGCTGTCCTACCACCCTGTTTTACTCCATCGGACTCTGTCTCCTCTGGGCCACGTAGACCTCTGCCTCTGCTCTTTCATCACTCCATTAAACCATCACATCATGGCCTCTTGCAGGCTCAAGAACTCAGTATCAGTCATGAGTGACATCCTTAAAAGCCTCAAAATAGGGTGACATTTCGGTGTCAGTTTCAGTTCAAGTTAAGTCCACACAGAACTTAATCTCCTAACCTTTCTAGCGTATTGTATAATTATCTCTTGCAGACCAAGTGTTATGTATATACAATGTACAACAGCTGCTTTCATGAACCTTCCACAGGAAATTGGTCAACCCAGACCAGCAGTTTCCTTTCAGCCTGAAACTGTACAGGTGGGGAACAGAAATAGGCTTCAGTGAGCAGGCCCCTCAACCTTGATAGGCTGATGCACATTCATATCAAAAAAGGGGAAGTGCTCTGCTGCAGTTGAGTATTGCGCTGTTGTTGTCGTGATGTTCCACAGCTCCGGCTGTGATATGGCACGTTGCTCATGACACTCCTTTTTTGTGGTGCTTGGCAGCACGATCCAAGAGTGTTATACCTGGAGAGGCAGGCCCTGGCCCGGGCTTGCCCCGCTCCCCCAGGTCCATGGAGAGGCCGCTGAAGGCTGGCTGGCTCAAGAAACAGCAGAGGTCTTTAGTCAAGAACTGGCAGCAGCGTTACTTTGTGCTGAGAGGAAGCACTCTGACCTACCACAAAGATGACAAGGAGACCACTGTTCAGGTCAGACACTGACAATTTATTTTAGCCCTTACTAATGCTAGTAATATAATTAGGATTTATCTTTTTCTCTAGTTTTTATCATCTGTTGGCATAAAACGCATGTAAATTATTTCTAAAGCAATTCATACAAATATAAAAAGGCTACAATAACAATAAATTACTACAATACAATTTGACAGATGCAGCTGATATGTGAGGACAGGACTGTCATGAAAATCATTTTTATGTCTCTATTACATGTTAATGTTCTACTTCTTTAACATTCAGGGGTGTTAAGTAATAAAAGCAAACCAAGCATCATCTAACCACAACATTTTCTAATCTAAATATGGGATGTTTTGCAATAACTGTCTCATATGTTTACAGATTAATCCATGGCTTAATGTGTCCTTTATCATTTCCAATCAACACCACAAACACTCTAGCTGTGTGGCTAACTTTGCACACTTCCGGTAAACAAAACAAATAGTGCTTGAAGCCTCACAAGAGATGCCTCCTGCCACTGAAAATCATTTAGTTGCACTCTAATCCACTGGTTCATGCTAATGTCTTTGACATTGAACAACCATCCAGCCAAGACCCTATAGTCTCTGTCATTACCATGCTATAGCTCTGTCTGTGTGGGACAAATACAATATGCTAATCCTCTCTTTACATGTTGTGCATAGTGTGTGCAAACTTTCAAAACATACTACTACTCTACCGAGGTGCCATTACTACCTGGAATTTCAGGGGTGGCAACATGTGGAGAATCAAAACCCCTTAGTGTGCTATAACCATCTGTGCAGGGAACGTGGCCAAATTTGTATACCATACTAAAGTTTAAAATATAAAAAACACACAAACAAGCTAAATAAACTCTGGCCTTGATTCTTTGGTCATTTTATTTTATTTTGTCATGAAATGTGATACAGTCATTTCATGCTGCCAAGTTTGCTTTTCTGTTCACCTCTCCTCTTATACATGCTTGTTTGTCTTCCTTCTTTGCTATTTACTTCCTGCATAGAAATGAATGGTAGTGACACAGGAAGGGAGAAGAGCATTCATGAAAATGTGAAAAAGAAGACCAAAATCACATTCAGGGACACTGAAAACCCTCTGGTTGATGGTTAGGCTCCAAAAGCCTCATAATTATAAAGAATGGGAGAAGAAGGCTGGTGGAAGGCATGGGGCAAAACACTGTACTGTACATGCTGTAATGTAAACAGTGAACCAATAGAACATTAGTAGACTCCAAACCAAATGATAATATATCAGCAGTGAGCATTTTCTTGCATTTTGCAGTATATTGTATATCTGCAAAAGTTCCCATTTTGCCACATAAAAGAAAGTGTGCTACAGCTGCACTGAAAATATCTGCTGAGGCATTTCAACATTAACGAGACATAGACTACATTGACTCTCTTGCAACTCGGAAAGGGGACAGTTCACATTGATGGTTGCATTTGGTGTTCTATAAATTAATGTAAAGATTTGTGTAAACATTAGTGGTTGATTTCTGACATGACATTAGTGGTTTGGACATTACACTAACATGCTTTTTTCTGTGTGCTTGTGCTCCTGCTTTTTGGTCTCCAGGGAGTCATCCAGCTGCGGTTCAGTAAAGTTAATGAACTCCCTCTGAACTCAGATGAACCAGGGAAATATCTCTTTGAGATCATACCACGTAAGCATGTAATCGACCCTTTAAAGCGAGAAAAACTGACTCCAGGCGGTGCGTGCCATATTTATTCCAGCACCTAAAGACCGTTGTGTGTGTGTGTAGCAGTGAGACGTCAGTACTGTCTTTGGGGGGGCTACCTTCATTGCCTTGTGTCATCTTTGTCATATTGTTTCTTTCTTTATAAGTTACAGAAAAAAAAACTTCCTTTAACAAGTCCTGTATGCCAGTCTTTTTAAATTTGCCAGTCTATTTACAAACAGGGATGTCCCTTTATGGTATCTGTCTGTAGGAGACAGCACTTTCCTGCATAGTAGCAAGTCAGACACTACCAAGAACTGATAGCAATAGCGTTTTCTCTGGAAACCTTTATGTAGATTTGACATTTTCTGACAGGCGTATCTGTCCTTTTAAAGGGTTTGGTGTACTAAGATGCATTTTTTAAACAATGCCCATCATTTTGCAGGTACAAGTGGAGACAGAGAGCGATGTCCCTGTGTGTTCATGGCAAACTCCCAGAGTGACATGGAGGAGTGGGTCCGCACTCTACGCAGGGTCATTGGAGTACCAACAAGTGGAGGTTCAGTAAAACCTCATATTGTGATGGAAGCGTTAGATATTAATAACACTGCAACTATCCAGTTTGACTAGACTTTTATAGAAATTTAAGGAATAGTTGGACATTTTGGGAAATACATTCATTCACCTTCTTACTGAGAGTTAGACATGAAGAATGATACCACTCTCATGTTTGAATGCTAAATATGTAGCTGGAGCCGGCAGCTGGTTAGCTTAGCTTAGACTGGAAACAGAGAGAAACAACTAGCCTGGTCATGTCCAAAAGTAAAAGAAAAAAGAACCAGTAGCTGGTTAGCTTAGCTCAGAATTTAAAAAAAGAAATAGTCTGGCACATAACCCCCTGTGAAATCACAATATGCTGTTTTTAAAATTAGATTTTTGTATGGATTAAACAAACAAGATATAATGCGTTGATTAGTGAGCATTAGAGCTGCTGATATGCAGATTAAGTTACTTTTGGGCAAAGCTAGGTTAGCGGTTGCCTCCTGTTTTCAGTCTTTATGCTAAGCTACTGTAAGCTAACTAACTAGCTGGCTTTATATTTACCATGCAGACATGAGAGTGGTATCAATCCTCTTTTGTACCTCCGCAAACAAATAAGCGTATTTCTCACAACGTTGAACTATTCCTTTAAAGTAAATTGATGAAAAATACCTTTACTCCAGCAAATCATGTGTTTAAATCACAGCACCACCACACAATAATGGTCCAAGATGTCATGTCTTACATCTCTGCCTCTCTGCAGTGTTTGGAAAGAGTCTCATGGACACAGTGACATATGAGCAACGGTTTGGGCACCACATGGTGCCAATCCTGGTGCAGAAGTGTGTGGAGTTCATCAAAGAACATGGCCTCAATGAGGAGGGCATCTTCCGCCTCCCTGGTCAGGACAACGCTGTCAAACAGTTCAGAGATGCCTTTGATGCAGGAGAGAGGCCCTCCTTCCCCAGGTAATGCTCTCATGACTATTTAAGAAGAATGAGTCATGATTTCAGTATTGTCCACCTCCAGATTATACTGGTTGTTAAACTGAACTGATTCCAAAACAACATTTTCAAACAGGGTTATTCAAATAATTGAAATATACAAAAACATTAGTATAAAAGTATACAGTAAAGTGGTTCTAACGTGCTTTATTCATCCCACATCTCAAAACAACTTAAATGGACCAAATTGAAATCATTTTAAGCCCTCTTTAAAGCTGGTTGGTAAATGTATGAGCTTAAGAAGGTCACTGCTATATAAGGAGATAAATGTCCTAACCTCAGTTAATCAACAGCATCAGCTCTTTTCTGTCTGAGAAAGCAAGGAGAGATGAGAGAGATGCAGAGTGGCTGATAGATTTCTGTCAGCTCAGAGCTGAAGGCAATACCACATCCTGTTCTGCAGGCACACAGGAGGAAGCCTGTATTACTCAACATCAAGCTCATCTGACAGAGCACTGTTGATTAAAACATTTATTTAACCTAACTGGTTTGTCTATCATCCAGTGGAGCAGCCAGCAAAGGCTACTGAAAATGCTTTATTTCAATATAAGCAATACAAGATTTAGTGTTTTCCCCTAAAACTGCAGTCAAAACAACAAAACTGACCCCAAGCCTAATGCACCAGTTAAATATACAAAGATAGGCCAGAAATGTCCAGGAACAACAAAGGCCTTATTTATTTTTACATCCCAGCATGTAAATGCCTGTCCAGTAAAATATTTACACAGATCTTGTCAAGATGTGAAAAACTTGGATAAAGCTCTACGCTCATGGACACAGTAATGCAAAATGCAAGATGTTAAAACTTTAACATTCACTTATTTGTGCATGTGTGTGTAGAATCATAGTGAAGCCAGGTTTCCATATATGCTTCCTTATACAGCATGTAATCAAGCAACTAACATTGCGTTCTGTGTTTAAGGTTTAAATGTCTGTTAAACTGAAAGTGGATGCTAATTGGATTTGTGTCATTGCCCGCAGTGACACAGATGTCCACACAGTGGCGTCACTGCTCAAGCTGTACCTGCGTGAGCTGCCGGAGCCTGTGGTTCCCTGGACTCAGTACCACGACTTCCTGGACTGCACCATGATGCTGGACTCCAGCAGTATGGAGGTATGCTTATTTTAAAAAAAAAACATCTGAGAATATGCATACATGTGTGTGTAAAGGAGAGGTGAGTGTGTGTGTCCTTTAATCTCTAGCTCATATGTCCCCTCAGGGTTGGGTAAAGTTGGAGAAACAAATTGCTCTCCTCCCAAGAATCAACTACAACCTTCTCAGTTATGTCTGCCGGTGAGTAGAAACTGGAGCACAAAGCATTATGGGATATTCCAGAAAAGAAACATGATGCCTTTGTGATTATAGAAGCCATCCTATAATTTGAGATATATTTGTTCACTCCCTTGAGCAAGAAACTTTAGTGTGTTGATCTGCCAGATTTCAGGTCCTTCTGGTTAAACATATCAGCCACATGCTGCTCTGGGATCAGTTTCCATCCCTGGATCAGTTAACTTTGCTGATCATGTCTTTTTGTTCTGCAGGTTTTTGTTTGAGGTGCAGCTGCACTCCAATGTGAATAAGATGAATGTGGAGAACTTGGCTACAGTGATGGGGATCAACCTGCTCAAACCTCAGATAGAAGACCCCATCACCGTGATGAAGGGTAAGAATGGATCACTCATGTGTTCTGTGTTATTTTATGATCTTGAAATCATATGTTGTCTTTCTCTGTCTTGGCTGTGAAAACTGTACTTCACCATCTAGAAAAGCCCCAAATGCAAATGATGTTTGACTCCTAACTTTATTAAGCAATGGCATGTGGCAATACTGCGACATCACTACATCCTTCTCTTTTTTAGACACTATATTTAATTAAATAAAACAGCCTTTTAGAATAAATACAACACAAGTTAGGAAGGCATATTTCATATAGATACCCTAGGTATATGTGGTTCTGATGAATTAGCAAAAACCATGTGCATCAATTGGACAAACTTGGCCTCCTACCTAATGCTACAGCTACTCTTTAATTACACTACCACTGTCAAATGCGTTAACTGAACTGTACAAAATAAAGGAATTTCAATTTAATTTTCAAAAGATTGAAGAAAGAGAGGCAATAATTTGCATTAGAACCTAAAGATAAGACATTTTGATCATAATCTTTTCCCATTTGTTTTCCTTCACAGCGACTCCTCAGATCCAGAAACTAATGACAGTTATGATCAGACGGCATGAGACTCTGTTTCCTCTCTCCAAAGACTTGCATCCCTCCCCTCCTGCAAACAAGGCAGAAAGCCAAAAGAACACTCCCCGAAGCTTTGTGGGCTGGGAGTCTGCAGAGGTACGAGCAGCTGACCACACATTAAGCTTCTGTCGTGTTTTTAATCTGCTGTTTTTAGGGCATGGTCTGGTGTTGCACAGGTAACACCACGTATCCTGAAAACAGGACAAGGCAATTGCAAGTGGAAAAAAATAACACAAGAATATCCAAAACAATTCGTTTTAGTAGGAAGATTATTCATGATTTTGTCAATAATTTCCCGTAGTATACATTGTATGGTGATTTATTATATATCACATATACTGTATATATCTGCAATCTAATGTTCAGTTATGGATTTGTCTCAGATGGGTGATGCATCTCTGTCTGAGTCTCCAGAGGAGGAAGAGGACAATGACAGTCCAGGTCCAGAAAGAGGACACTGCAGTCCCCAAAACACACTTCAGGAGCATCACTCACATTCAACAGACGACTGGCTTGGAAGTCCCCGCAAACGCACCCAGACCCTGCCCACCTTCAACTGCCCCCTCACTGGGATGGCAGCCAAGGCCGATGCCCTCAGCCGGTGGGGTCACATTCAGGAGACCGTGGAGGAGAAGAGCGGGACGTTGTCAGAGGACATTTTTAAGATCCTGGACCTCCGGAGTTCCGGTTCATTGTTCGGGGGGTCTCAGTTGAGTAACAAGGAGGGAGAGGGTAGGTTAACAGCCCGAAGAGGAAGTGACAACACAGGTTCTTCTACTGCTGGCTCTCAAAAACCCGTCGCTGACTCCCACGCTGACCAACTGCAGTCTCATTCAAAGAGTTCAGGGAACCCGACAGTGAGTGGTTCAGTTCAGCAGGTCAACAGCAGGTCTGAGCCGGAGAAAGACAGCCAGCAGCTTGTAGACAGGTGAGTTCATCTGAGGAGACACAGCATCTACCTCACAACTAACTCACTACACACCAGACAGACCCTCACCAGCCATTACACAAAGTACACACTGTAGAGAAAAAGGACAATTCATTTGATCTTACACTGCAAAATTTTGTTTCATTTTGAGCTTAATTGTTTCTTTAAAAATGCTAGTACGTTAGTCCCAAGTGCAGTATTTATTGTTGTGGGAATATTGTAGAAATGAGAATCAACAAAATGACACTTTATTTTAGGAAACCTTTGAAACAAGTGTCATTGAAAACAGGTGTAGTAATCTCACTCCACTGGCAAATTGTTTGTGTTTTAAAAATAATTTAATTTTAGGTCTCAGTGTTTACAAAGTCTTTTTGGACTGGAACACTACAGGACATTGTTTAGAGAATTGCTTTTTGAGAGTTGCTTTTTGGACACTTTACTGGATATCTCTCACTGTCTCTTACAGTCTGCAGCAGGAGAACAAGGAGCTGAAAGCCATGGTGGCAGAGCTTCAGTCTGCTCTGGAGGCAGATCGCAGCCGTGTGGCCGCTCTGGAGATCTGCCTGAGAAATGCAGAGCGCAGCCGAGAAGAGGCCCATAGACACAACATGGAGCTGCAAAGAGACATTCAGCAGTTCCTTACCAAAAAACCACAAGCTCCCACCTAACAATGGCCATTTCAGACTCACTAGAATATTGTTTTATAACTGTTAACCTCAACAGAAAAGATTTCACATGAACTGGTTATGGGAAATACTCTCTGTCTTCCAGTGGGACACTGGATTGTTTCCATTTGAGCCCTGTTTGGTTCTCAAGATAAATGATTGGCTCATTTGTTTGTGCTTGTGAGGAAAGTATGTTAAAGCAAAATCTAAATAGGGTTTAATATCACTATTTACATTAAAACCTTTAAACACAACACAAGTTTGTTCCTCCTATTGCAGGAGTCATGGCACTGTATATGAACTGGCTTGATCTAGTGTAGCTGTTATACAGGACATGCAGGAAGAGAAGCACCACACTTGGAAGATAAAGTCTATATGAAATTGTATGGCCATTTTGCAACATGAAACTGCAAAAAATCAGTTTCCACGGGAACACAAGGTCGGCCAGGTCGGCCTTAACCTCAACCCCTTTGATCAGAGGTGAACTGGACTGAATAATGTTAATGGTGGACAGTACAAAATACTATGTGTCATGTTTTGCAGTAAATACTTAATTATTGGATGTTTCATTCAAGTGGTAAATTAATAAAACAGCACAAATGAAAGCGTTTTTGTTGATATTGTATTGTATAATATTGTATTTGTATAAAATAATGCATTACACCACATATTTACTGTACCAACATCAGTATACCTTTAGTATTTGTACTTAGTTGCTGAAAAGCAGTCATGACTGCCTCTCAGATACAAATCAACTGATTACATATGAAGCAAAAAGCAGAGATAATGGAAGAAAAAGGAAAACAATGAGGTGATGTGAATAAAAATACAGGGCTACAGGCCTCAAAGTAGAGGGCATTGTGCATGATGGTAGAAGCTGCTGGCAGGGTTAAACTGATAAACCAGGCCTTTATTCAACAGCCATGCAGCTCTGTGAGCATGTTTACATCTGTATGCTAACATGCTCACATGTCTAACACGCTAATCTTAGTTTAGCGTGTTAGCATGCCAACATTTGCTAAGTAGCACTTAACACAAAGTCCAGCTAGGGCTGATGGGAACAGTTTTGCAGTATTTGGTCTCAAACCAAATTATTTGACATTGACCCTGAACGTCAAACTGTTGTGGCTATCTAACTAATAGTAGGCTAGGCCTATATTATTTTAGTCTGGCCAAACGAACCGACTGAACAACTTTGCCATCGAGAAAGACATGCTACTAGCAATGCGAGAAATCAGATCACTGTTGAGAATGCTGTGTTTTTAATTAAAGCTGCACCAATCAATATGTTTATACCACCAAAGGCTCAAATCACTATGTGTAATGTGAGGAGATGTTTGTAGTGACAAACCTACACAGAACTATCGCTGCGGAGCATTGGAATCTTTCAGGCCATTGTTTTACTTCATTTTGGTTAGCTCTCATCAGCTTTGTTTCCAGGCACAGCAGGCAGCTGTTCTCAGCAAAAGAAAAAAGAATTCGCTACCTGCCCACCAAACAGCAGACTGACAAAAACCAAAACTAAACTAATCTGAGCTAGGTGGTGAACACGAGGAGCAGGATATTTCTTTCAGGAGTTGGTGACCACGGAGAGTGAATATTGTAGGCCATTTGTAATATAGGCCTACAGGCAATTGTTTTCTAACACAATTGTCATAATGACTTTACACTCTGGTAATATGTCAGTGTTGAAACTTTGAAACTGCTTTAAATATACTCAGTTTGGTAAGACTGATTGGTTTCCAAAAATGTCTTTATAACATATAACAAAATATAACATATTTTGTGGTGAAAGTGGTATTATCTGGAAGTTTTTAATACATTTCCCACGATAAAAAACACAACACTGTAAGAGGAAACACAGATGAAAATATTGGCACAATATTTTGTCTGTTGGAAGGATCAGTACAAAAATAGCAGCTCTGGCCTTCATAAATTCACATTTGTTACACACTGAGGTCCATAATACAAACCATTTGGATGGGAATGACTGTGTGAATGTGTGTGTGTGTGTGTGTGTGCAAAAGGACATTATCAAGCCTTCTAACAGCCATCAGGAAGATGTGATACCCTGTTGCAGCAGCAGTTTAACAGAGTGACAGATAACAGCATGTCTGTCAACTGTCAGCCCGGCAGATGAGTGGCAGAGGAAGGAAAAGCTCATTCCTTCCCATCTCTGTGACGCACCACAATCAGGAGTGTATCTGCAGGTCACACAAAGAAGCTCAGGAATGAAGGAACGTTGTGTAGTGGGATGAGGGTTCAGGTGACGAACAGGACAGTTATTCAGATCTGTTCAGGAGCTGGTGTGAGTCATTACTAATCTTGTCAAAAAACATCAGACCAGTGCCAGTCTGCTTCACCACATGCAGTATTTGCATACATTCAGTAATGACTTGTTGGATGGAGGAGGTTTTACTCCACGAGTCACCCGTCACATTTACAGGTCCGCAAAGTTTATTGTAAGTAAGTGATAATTAGCAAGTAACGTATTTGAAATTTCTTTGAAATTAGCCCAGTTTTAGGCATGATTACAAACTCTTTTTTTCCAATTCTGGAAATTTCAATGATGTTACTTGTTAATTATCACATACTTACCATTAAAGTTGAGGACCTGTAAAATGAAGTGTTACTGGAAATGTCTTTCTAAAGCTCTGTGTACCTCTCATGAAACTTTCAGAATGTGCCTCATCTATTCTTGCCTTGTACATCTTGCATAATAAAGATAAAATCATTGTAACCTATTTTAAACCAATTTCACCCACAGCGTACATTTATCAGAAGAGAACATTGAAGCAAGCACAATAGGGTGGGGGTGGGTGATTGTTACTGTGTTGAATGAACATAAATGATTATTGCGCACTACTATGTTGTCTCCAGACTCGCTGTCAGCTCAGTATCTTTCATCCTCGAGCATTAAGGCCTCACACCTCATTGCATTTCAATTTCATTTGGACAAGTGTTGTTTTTTGTATTTTGTCAAAAAGAACTGGTCAATGGAGCGTGGACAGCAGCTCGCAGAACTCCACCATTTACAAAGCAAATAAACAAATGAAGAATATCAACCCCGGAGCACCCACCCAAACAAAATAGCACTTCCACAAGGAAGAGGCTACAGGACAGTGTTTACAAAATCCTCATTAAGGAAGTTGTGAGATAACACACGCTCATGTTCATCACACAAAGTTGAAGGCATGCACGCACGCACACACACCAGCAAAGAGACCATAAGCACTGAGCAATGCAGAGCCCACCATATCATAGATAAGGGACAGAGAGAAAGAGCTGGGAAGACGAGAGCAGAGCACAGAGAGAGACTGACAGAGGAAAGGACACAACAGAGATGACTTGGACGGACAAAGCCAAGCATCGGCCACCCTGTCACCGGAACTGCAACCCTGTCGCAAAGGACATCAAAAGGTGTGCATGAGAATAAATGCTGTGAGATCTGGAAGAGAGCAGCAGGAATACATACTCCTGCAGAGACGCTCACACTAGTCAGGACAAGGGCCAACAGCACTACTGTCTACTGCCGAGGAACCAAAACTTTCCACGCCTGCAGACGAACTGACCACAATTTAAATTCACTTTTGGATTAAGGCTTTCAGAAATCATAATAATTGTGTCTTACTGTTGCATGAGCTCATCCAATAAACAATCGAAGGGGGCTTACAATAGAAAGCAGGAGATTGTTTTTCCCATGGCGAGCATTTGGGTCTCTCAACCGGGAACCATCTGCAGCTCCAAGACTTTGCTCTTGGTGTTTTCCATCCTGCTGCTGCAGGGGCCTCCCTGTGGACAGAGCAGCCCGATCTCCAACACCCATCAGAGGCATCGATCTGCTCCGGGGCTGGGAGACGGACATGGAGGGGTGGTGGATCCGTCACTGCTGGAGGAGGACAACAGCATGAACATGCAGAGCCTGCTGAAGAGCCTAAAGGAACAGTTTCTACGGACTTTCAACCTTTCTGGCTTGAGTCCCCCTCCCATGCTTCCTGGAAGCACACGAGAAGAGCCGCCTGAGTACATGATGGAGCTCTATAACCGTTTTGCTAATGACCGCACCGCCATGCCCACTGCCAACATCATCCGCAGCTTTAAAAATGAAGGTAAATATCCTCTGCTCTATATGATGATGCCCCTGTTTATCAGATATATTGATTAAAGATAATGACAACTACATTTTCTTTTTTACTTTCTACCATGTTTGCCTAACACTTTTGTATTTTCCTCTTCACACTCTGGTCTGCAAGGTTAAAGAAAGTATGTAGAGAAAGTGAAAACAAGGGTCTTCTTATATGTAGAGTTTAAAGTGTAAAGTAGTAAGTTTGTATGCAGTAACAAAAATGTTGTTGATTAAATCCAAGCCTTAGTCATGAACCTGTTCCTTCTACTTCTTGTTACTATCACAATGCTATTATTATTCTAAAATGGAATAGCTTGAAATAAAATTAAGATAACTGTTAAATTAAGGATGAATGATGATGAAGAAATTGTCAATGAGGTTGGATTAGGAAAGAGTTAGGATCTGTTGCAGAGCTCTAATTTAACCTAATTAAAAAGACAATACAAAATATACAGACGTTTAACTTTGATCATTTATTTTTCTTCCCCAGATTCATCTCCCAGTATTGTGGGAGTTGGAGGAGTGAGGCGTCACCCACTCCTCTTTAATGTTTCAGTACCCCATCATGAACGCATCACAGCAGCTGAGCTTCGCCTATACACCCTTGTACAGATTGACCGCCACCTCTATGCCGGTGTCGACCGCAAGGTTACCGTCTATGAACTGGAATCCCATGACGGAGACGACAACATGACTGATGAGAACACCATGAGAGGTGATGGATTCAGAGGGGCAGGAGAGCGGATAGAGCTGGTGGAGTTGGCTTCACGTCAGGTATATGGCACTGATAACGGCTGGGAGGCCTTTGACCTCACTGCTGCTGTTCAACGCTGGCGAAAATCTGACCGTGGCACTACACACCGACTGGAAGTGCATATTGTCAGCATAGCTAATGAAGATAATGTTCAAGGTATGACTGAGGACAACAATGACAGGAATCCACCTGAAGGGGACATGGAGATTGACACCAGCCCTGAAGAAAAACACAAACCTCTGCTGATTGTTTTCTCTGATGACCAAAGTAGTGATCACCGTGAGGACAAGCGTGAACTAAACGAGATGATTGACCACGAAACCTCTAACATGGTTCTCCAGAATGACTTGGGGACAGGCCTGAATGGGCTCTGGGGGGAGCTGGGGAAGGACAGGATTGAGGAAGATGAGGAAGCTGAGCTAGATGAAGAGGACTTCATCCAAATGCGATCCAATCTGATCTATGACACAGCATCCCGCATTCGGCGCAATGCCAAGGGAAACCATTGCAAGAAGCAATCTCTGTACGTAGAGTTCAAAGATATTGGATGGGACAGTTGGATCCTGGCACCCACTGGTTATGATGCCTTTGAGTGCACTGGCCTATGTTCCTTCCCACTGACGAAGCACGTCACACCCACCAAGCATGCCATTGTCCAGACATTGGTCAACATCAACAGTCCTCAGAAGGCGGCACGAGCTTGTTGCGTGCCCACCAAGCTGGACCCCATCTCCCTGCTGTACCTGGATGACACAGGTGTGGTCACTTACAAGTACAAGTTTGAAGGCATGGTGGTGGCTGAGTGTGGCTGCAGATAGTCCATGCTTTGAGAGTTTAACTCTTTGTAAAGTCTTACACTAAGAGGAAAAACACAGAACTAACAATAAGCTAAAAAAGGAGATAAGTCAAGACTGTCTTCAACAAATGGACAATTGTTGGAATCTCTGTAAAGGTTACTCAGTGAGTTTGGAAGTGCACAAACACTATCCATGAAACTATGTGCACTCCAGATGAATGAGTGTGGACAAATATATGTTTTAAATGGCAAAACAGAAACAAGTGCTTACACGGCCAAAGCCAGTAATAACATTTGCCATTATTCAGACAGCAGAGAGACAATGTGCCGCAGATTTACAGTCAGCATGTTGCCTGTAGTGGTGCCAAGGTGTGTCCTCATACCCACAAAAACAAAAAGGCACAAGATTTCCCAAAGGACAGAACCACGCACATGCTACAGTGTGTGCGGCCTGGTGGGAACTTGTGGGCCAGTTGTCCCCCTCCCTCTCCTTCCCCCTGTCTTCCTCTCCACTTATCTCATGCCTCCCCACTCGATGCAAACACTAATCAGCACTGCATGTGTCCTGGCGCAGTGAAATAACCTCCCTGAGGCAACCTGACAAGCCATGAACTCTCCAGGCCCACCTCCTGCCTCCTGCAGCCTCCTGATACGTAGGCGCTGTGCAGGGGTCCTAGTAGCAGGGTTATCTATCCCAACTCTGTTTCCCACTTCACATGCCTCTTTTCCACTCCCCAAAGCCACAGCGATAGCAAGGTGTTGGGGGTTGAGAAACATGTATGCCACCACTCAGGCTTGGAGAACTGGACGTCATTTTGAGCAACTTTTGAGGTGGTGGGATGGGGGAGTGGGACAGAACAAGGGGGCAGGGGTTGTCAACATTCCTAGGCAACAAACAATCTTAACTGGCTCAACTCACTGACCTAGCACCATGTGCCCTGAACATTTCTTCAGCTTCTCAGTTGACTTCACTTTACAAAGTTCACCTTTATGGTAAAAATTGCCTTTTTGGACAGTTTTTATCTGAAGGCTAAAATCAACAGTGGAAAAGGGGGCACCTTGTTGCACTCCCTTTGTGGATACTGAAAGGAAATACAGTTATAGATATACAGTTTCTTTTGTTTAAAGCCCTTTGATACCTCTGCTGCTTGTGTCAAATAAAAAAATATTTATTGTTCTAATTTATTAATTTTTACAGAGTAGATAACTATATATGTAAATTTGTAAGTTACTTAGTGTAGGACAGGATTTGTATCCGTGACAATGCATTTGCAGCACAGAAATAATTTTGTTGGGAGGAGAAATGGTAATTTCTAAAACAATAAAGAACTACTAAACAAATCCTAAATTAAAAGTCTCCTATGAGTTAATCGCTCATCCTTATTGTTTCATAAAGTTTACACACCATGTTATTCAAAATGTCATAAGGATGATCTCGTATCCAGATGAACATAAATATTTGGAGCTAAAATGCCACACTGATGTATTTTCCACATTACAATTGTCAATCAAAGCACCTTGGTCTGTCAACTTTGCTTTCCATTATTTGAGGAAGAAGCTGCTAGACCAATGATACAATGCATTGCTGACATTCAGATCATTCAGTCCGACAGTATCAGCTCACGGGTCATAGTTCATACATGACACACAAACAAAGAACCATGGGAAACTGAGTGGAAGGCCCGCTAATGAACAAAATGGATGGCCTGCTGCTCACACTGACAGCTAGCAGATGCAGACAGCTGTGATGGAAAACCTGTTTGTGAAGAGAAAATGTGAACAAAAACCAAACAAAGATCTGGACTCTCTTTCTGTTCTCACTTTTTTATGAATCTTAAACAAAATCATAGAGCATTGTGTTGTTCTATTCCTGTATTAACACACACTGATGATAAATGAAGCATACAGATCAGATTCATGCTGTGAAATGTGTCAAATTATTATTTCTTTGTTGTTAAAGTTTCTCACACTAACGTTCTAAGAAAGGTGAGACGTAAGTGCAACAGAACTGAAATCAAAGATGAAAATCAAAGATTGCAGTTATTATAGTAATTTATTTAATAACAATTTACAAAAATAAAGGTTTGAAATTTTGATTTCAGCATGGCAGCTTGTAAAACTTAGTTCTGGGTTCTTTACCCGTTGGTAGTGCATCCCACCACACAGCAGCTTTTAGGCATGTTTCTGTTTGAATACAAAGGAGAGCAATAGATAGTTTCCCCTCTGGTGTGTGTGTATGTGGGGGGGACTTAATTGAGCTCTGACTCTATGTCTGGGATAAATATAACGTGGCAGTTTCTGGTTATTTTATTTTTATGGATCACCATTCAATCAGTAAAATTTTGACATGCTACTGCATGTGCTGTACATTCACTGATCCCTCGTCTATATGCAGTCCAGCAGTGTGTGTTGTAACTTAATTTGCAGTTCTAGAAGCTTTTTACAATGATGCTGGATGTCCAAAGCTTCCCCAACAAAATCTTTGGCAACAGCCCACTAATGACAAGTGCAATGAGATGTTTCAGAACGCAAACAAGTCTAAAAATGGTTACAGACCAGAGGGCAAGAACCTCAGCCAGTTACTGTGACAACAGGCACTGTCAGCTATATAAAGCTCACTAATTGAATATTTACAGAATATCTGAAGAAATATGAATCTGGCCTTTGTCACTGAATGGCAAACCTACAAGAAATATGATGAAATGGGAAATCTTTAGTATTTGCTCTGATGATAAGGACTGGTGGAGAGTGCTCTGTGCTTTTTCCCTCCCTGATTTTGACATGGCGCCATCTGTTAAAATAATTTTTATCCCTCTTCTTGTTATTCTGGGGTTTGTGAAGGATTTAGCCTACGTGATTAACTTAGGAGCACACCTTACAACAAGTAAACAAACCTCCCAATGTACAGACGGTTCAAAGGGCTTTTAAATGTTGTAATGCTTCAGTGACATCATGACGCTGGCTGCAGGACGTCGACGCTTGTCTCACTGTGAACGTGTTTCTTAGTGTGTGTCATCCAAAGCTGCAAGACTCGCCCTGACTCTGACGTAGGGTCTGTAATAGGGCCTGATTGTTTCCGTTTTGGGTCACATGTTTATCATTCCATCTGTCGGCAACACCACCACCCTGTACTCATCTCTCGCTCTCTCCTGGAATATTACACTATTACTTTGTGTCCATATGCAAAAGTACCTCCAACTGTTTAAACATCTTTTAACAATTAGAATTTGACTCTGATGTTGCGAAATTTCAAAAAGCCCATTGTCAGAGAAACAGATGTTCAGAGTAGTTCACACACTCATGCAGTCCAAGAAAACTTACCCTCAGACTGATTTCACAGCAAAAGAAGGTTCATTGCAAGCCAGAACAAAGAGAACCATCATTCTTAATTTAAAGTAATGACTTTCACTACCTAGAGACCCTCACAAAATGTATTGTTACAGGCTGCTGCATGAGAAACAATCATGCATAAAATGATACATCATAAAGTAATGTAAAATAACTATATATAAACTCATTATCTCTCTTCAAGTATTGGATTTGGCCCATGGTGAGTGATCGTTACTCTCACTCTCAAGTACAGGAAGGTTGAGCAATCCCAAGCTCTTTGCCATGTTTTTTTCATGTGAAAAGAGCCTGAGTGCCAAAAATCCTCTGGCATGATCCCAGCTGAATTCTGTACAAAATAAACCCTAGTAGGGTGCTGTTATTATTAGATTTAAGGTTTTGATGACAATGCTTCTGAAGCAAAAAAAAAAAAGACAAAGGTTCTAAATATAATACAAAGTGACTGAAAGGCTTCTCTTGTCTAAAGACATGTGGTTTTTATTACTCAGAAAATCCCTGTGGAGCCAGCGTACAGAGAACATGGACAGCTGAGAGGCCGAGGGCAAACAAATCACTAACCACAGCAGCGCAACAGGAACCTGAATCTGAGCAACAACACACACTATGTTTTACTTTCATATATTCTTTCATTCTTCTCAAGCCCAACATTTGTGTGGCCTTTGTGACTCATTCAAAGTTTTACAATCATGCATTAAGGACCAATTATAGCACTTAGTATTACAAGTTATTTATCAAGAAAATATAGTACAAATGAGGATATATAGAGTAATATAGTTCCTCTTGGAGCCAACAGATTTGGCTCCAAGAGGAATGTTCACTACCAATACTGGCCTTATTTTTTCAGTGTCGATAGTTCCAATGAATCATTTAGGTTTTGCACAAAGCATCTCATAATAAATTAAAGACCAAATTATCAAATATTTTTGTGATATTAAAGGAATAGTTAAAATTTGGGGAAATACACTTATGTGCTTTCCTGCCAAGAGTTAGATGAGAAAGTTGACAGCTACAACCAGCAGCCAGTTTAGCTTAGCTTAGCACAAAGTCTGACAACAGGGGGAACATGGTCCACTCACCAATTAACACATTATATCTCTCTCTATCTATCTCTCTCTATTTGTTTAATCTGCACAGAAATGTGAGGATTAATGGTTTCTTGTGTGTCTGACTGTTTCTCAGCCACTTCCTGGAGTCTCCACAAACCCAGGCTACATGTTTTTTCTTGATTCCAGTCTTTGTGTTAAGCTAAGCTGACTGGCTGCTGATTGTAGTTTTCAATTATTTTACTGAGAAGGATATCGATCTTCTCATCTAACTCTGCAAGAAAGCAAATAAGCAAATTTGTCTAAAAAGTCAAACTGTAAGCAGTTTAAGCAGATTGTAACTTACAGCTTCAGCTCACTGCAAAAAGCCACTCAGATTTCTATATTTCCCTTTATGTACACACGATCAGCATTGAACAAAACAAATCTGTCACATATCAGCGGCCTTACGACTACAATACTACAGTTTAAAATCATCCAAAGACACACCCATGTCATGAGTGCAAATCAGTTGCACATTAGTTCAGACATTTGTTCGTTATTCTGATTTATTGTGATCCCTGCGCTCTCATCATCTCGTGTTGCATTCACGTGATATAAAATATGTCACATGATATTTGAATATGATGTTTGTCCATACATTCTGTAGATCATTGACAAAGAAACATACAGGATGCAGTCTTGATTAGGAAATATAAAGTTTTTTTGTTTTGTTTTGTTGGGGTCACAAGTCTGAAAATTATTTTTTTTATATATTTGAATTAGATACTCTAGGACAAGGGTTTCCAGACTCTTTCAGCTCAAGACCGAAAAGAGAAATCAGGATTCTCCCCGGGAAGCAAACTCACAAAAATACATCATAAATTGCCATAACATATACATTTACACTATATGTATACTAATACAATTATACTATTTATACTAATAAAGAACACAACTAACAATGAATGCCTTGACTGAGACAGAGAGGTAGATGATAGAGTATAAAAAGCACTCACTTATCACCACGCACACACACACACACACATACACACACACACACCATTTCTTACATTTGTCTGTTATGGAAACACACACTAACCAGGTTAATAGAAATGTAACACACATTACTGATCACAGTTGCCAACTGTGGGTACCTTGCATGCACACTTTATCACGCGCACATACGGACTCAATTCACCATCAAAAAGCTGGACTACCACTCTGGGAAATACTCTGTATATTGAGCACATCAGCACACTCATTCAGTCACTCAGCCAAAAACAACACTCACTAGCTTGCTTGAACACCTTATTCTCTCCAGCACTGTGTTTTCTGCCAGAACACGGCAATAAGCATCACGCACATATTGTGGACCTATGAAGTGAATATAGTCTCAATTTGACTTGACAACATGTATTACATGATTTGTAACTGAAAGAAAAAGATTTACAACTGAAAAACAAGATTTGAAAACATTTTACTTAGAGATTTTTTACTTCAGCTTCCCAAATCTGATCCGCTTTCAAAAAGCATCCTGCACTTACAAATGTCTCGTATTACAGACGGATCAGGTTTAAGATGAATTAATCAGACTTTAATGGTCACACGTGAAACACTGCAATCACACACATGCACGTGCAATTGCGTCCCATGGTGAAATTCGTCCTCTGCTTTTGACCCATCCAGTCGTCCTTCCTCCGGGGGACAGCTGGAGCATTCATGCGGCGACCGGGGACCAAGTCCTTGTGTTCATGCCCTGTCTTGGTCAGGGACAGGGCAGCAATTTGTTTTTCTTGCATGTTTTTTCCATGGGGTTTTTTATGATTTATGGAGGAAACCCTTAGTGAACATGGGGAGAACATGCAAACTCCGTATATCTCACTATTTTTACATCTTTTACAATCTCTATTTTTACAGGTAATGTTCTGCATGCTCAAATTAGGAGGGTTATTTCCATTATTTAAACATAAAGAAAATGATTTAGTTTGGGGGTTTTTGAAGTTGGTGGACTTGTGAGAGACACATTAAAACCAAACTAACAGTCCACAGCCATGCTAGAGGCTCAGTAAGGCTGGTGGTGCTTTGCACTAAATGTAAAGCAGGTATAATATTTACTATGTTCACCATCATAGTGTGTAACATGCTAACATTAGCAGTAAAATAAATACAGCTGAGGATGATGGGAATTAGTTTGGCAGGTATTTGGCCATAAACCAAAGGACTGGACAATCTAAAATATTGATGGCACTAGATGAAAAGTCAGTTGTTCCATTTCATCCTCAAATTGTATAGATTGCAATAGTTGTTGAGACATTTCAGTCTGGACCAAAGTGGTGGACCATCAGGCTGACATTTGCATTCATACAGCCACACTGCCAGCATGGCCAAAAAGAACTGCCCAATTGTTTTCAAAGTAAGAGGATGAGATACCCTGACCTTTTCTTCAATATGGCCAAAGCCCCAAAACACTGGATCCTTCATTTCCCATGAAGCAATGTATTCAGATCGTTTGTTATGCCACATTTATGTCAAATTAACGTCAAATTGTGTGCGCATGCGCTTGTAAGTACGTGCTGCCCGATACGGTTGCCCCGCTCGTCTTACTTGCTCTTTTAAATCTTTTTGTTATTTAACTTTGTACTTATGGGTTTTTTGTTTGGTGTTAACTTGTTGGTGTCGTGGCCTCCACAAATGTGCTGTTGGAGAGGTTTTGGGTGTTTCTGTTTGCTCTGGAAGTACTTTCACTTGCAGTCAGCTGAGCGCAACAACAACTTCATGGCCGCTTTTGTTTACACCCGGGATCAGCTGATTTGACTTAAGCCGGCCATGGTGACCAGATCTGCGGACATCCCGCAGGAGATCTGGAGAGAAACACACCGAGGCTGCAGGTGAAAGAAAAATCAGCGAAAGAGAGAGTCCAGAGAGAGACAACGGACGAGTATTGAGAGGAGGAAATTCAAACCATGTCTCCCCACAGTTGTCATGGGCAACGTGAGATCGCTAGCTAACAAGATGGAGGAG
>JAVQJL010006065.1:0-10629 GCA_036024295.1 Nannoperca obscura
ACCTACAAACACATGCACACACACACACAGGGATCAGACCAGCCAAATGCCTCTATCAACCCCCCTGCAGTCCACTATCATCCCATTCCCTGGCATGATGCACAACTTAGCCAACAAGTCTACTTGTGTGTGTCTGTGGGTGTGCTTCTGTCAGTTTCATTCTGTTTTTGTCCCTGTTTTTGTGTTCCTCACATGTTTCTCGCCTCTATCCTTTCTTTCATTTATCGCCTTTCTTTCCATTGCTCCGTCTTCTCTCCCCTTTTCCTCCTCCTCCTTCTCTGCTCTAGTGTATTAACAACAGGGTACATGGAGTAGACAATGACCTTGCCAGCAAAACTGAAGGCTTGTCAAGCTAAAAGCAAGAGAGAAAGCATGATAGCTGGGTTAAATTGATACAATCCTTTAGAAAATTGGCCTAATCTTGTATAAAATAGATGTGTTCAGCAGGACCCTCGCTTGCAGATGCATTGACATTACTGTGAGTAAAAGGTAGAAAGAAAAAGAAAGAGAGAAAGAGCGAAAGGGTGTTTGTAATTGGATGGTGGTATTTTTGTTGTTCTGCATGCATTTTGTTTGTTGTAAAATGCATGTAATTGTGTCCATTTTAAAAAACAGGAAATATGTTTCTTGATACATATCTACAGAGTCAGAGAGGGCAATACTTTAGACAATCTGCACCCTTTACCAGCTAAATGATCCAATCTAAATGATACCTGGTTGAGTGAATGAGTGTGGCCATGTTTTTGGGTTGGTAAGGTGGGTTTCTGTAATTGTAGAATGTGTTTATGCAGTGTCAAAATGTCTGCTGTCTTGCCAGCCTCTGAAAGTGTAAAGTGTAATGGAACTGAATAGTGGCAATGCATCAGAATAGCAGTGGGCCATATTTCATGAATTTTCTTTCAAAACTGCCCAACATATAGATCAACTGATGCATATCAGAAAAACTGATAGAAGAGTCACAGATTTGGCTGCATCGATACACATCCACAGCTCTCTTGGCAGTTTTTGAATGCACTTTTGAAGTGGCCCCTGAGTTCAGCTGGTCATTTCCCCTCTACTGTCAAGTCTTCAAGGTGCAAGGCTTCAATAAACTATGAGATCATGAGGTTAAATAAAATAACCTCTGTGCAACATCAGTCGTTATCCTGCACTGCTCAACAAATCAGATAAAAACTGAATATTTCAGAGAATTCTAGATGCCATGCCCATCCCTAATAGACAGTCCAATCTACCAAAGTTAATATCAGATTCTTATGATAGATTCTTCTCATTTTACACGCAACCATATACTTCTAGAGGATCCAGAGTACTTATTCTACTAACATTACAGAGCAATATCTCCGCTAACTAGAGTAGAAAACTTAAACTGAAAAATACAAACAGTGCATGGCCTATAAGGTATGCCACAGTACATAACCCACACTAAGAAAATATAAAACCCCTGCTATTTAGGCGCCACACCCACAGTATGCTCCTCACTCACTTACTCACACTCAAGCATCAGTATACACCTTAGACAGAAAAGTAAATGTAACCCTCAGTGTTGATGGAAAGGTTTGTCAGTGTTTTATTTTGGAAAATTCCTGATAGCAAATGTTTTGCAGACGTAGGATAACTAAATGAAGAAAAGCTTTAGTTTTACATACATACAAAAAAAAAAATCCATGACCATTTTTTTCATTCTTTCCTTTTTCCTAAAACAAAGAATTTAGTCGGATTTTAAGTTGTTTTTTTTCCCTTCCCAGGATGTGTTTTGGTACAAATAACTCACACAAAGACATGACATCTGGCCAGTGGTTTGTTATGTTCTGGCAAACCTTGACGCAAGCTGTGTGGGTTAGAGAGAAAAAGACAGAAAGAGGCACAGCCAGAGAGGAACATCACACACACACACACACACTCACAAAAATCAGAGATGAAATAAAAAGAGATGAGGGGAGATTGGGTAAATATGCAGAGCCTAACTGACAGGAGCAAGGATAAACAAATTTGTATGCATGATAGAGAGACCGAGATAGGGAGGCAGATGGAGAGAGAGGCAAAGACAAAAGCAAATTCAATGACATCATTGGAGTTGGTTTGTGTCAGCATGCATGTGTTGAAAGTAGATGTGAGTGTACTAGAGCGTGTGCGGGGCAGGAGGGAGGGCTGAGAGCGAAGCAGTGACGTATTGTAATCTGGAGTACTGAGAAGCCCAGCTGTGCAGAATCTGGGCATAGCGAGGGCTTATGTTACGTCACACACACACACACACACATACACATAACCACATATGCACACACATGCACACAAATGCACACATAGCCTGTCGTGAGTCCTGCAGGAACACAACTGTCACTGGGGAGAAAGGCCAGGAGGGTTAACACACGTGTGTGTGTTCGCTGTTTGCAGTTTCTAGCCCCTGTTTTGAGAAGGATCCTCTTAACTACCAGATACCAGTAAATATTAAGGATTGCCTCCACCCACCATCTCCTCCTGACACTTTACTCTGAGCCCTCCTCTTCTGCTGTGCTGCCATGCACCCTGGGAAGGAAGCAGTAATGCCAGATGGAGACGTGGTCAGCCTCATGTTGGGAGCCACAGTGGAGAATGGGAGATTTTGGACCCCGCTCTCTGGCAGCAATTTGCCCAGGGCGAAAAAATAACTGTCTGTTGGACTGGAAAGACAGTATGTTTTTAATGCACATCTACCCAAATGAGTGGTGGCACAATCTCTGCAAAGAGCTGGAAAATACCTATTTCTAGCTCCATGACCATATTTGGCAATGACCTCAGGAAAAGGAAACAACTCTACCCATGTCACCCTCCCTTCTTTGCTAGTTATTTTTGACCTTCCCCCTACAGCTCCCTTAACCTCAAGCTCTTTTGTACACCTTTTGGTAAACATCAAATGGCTACCTATTTTTTAAACTCTTAATTAAACTAAACTTACTTTTATGGTTTGAAAAGTCTAAGGCATTACAGCTTTTGAGATGAGCCAATGGAGATGATTATGTACGCAATGCATCTCCAGTGGTTAACCCATCGGCACCCGGAAAGTTGAGGCTATCAAAATAAACATTTTTTCACAACTTGCGTGAGGGCATGTTTACCCTCAGGGTCGTCAAGAAATAAAGCCATCGACCATGGTTGCCTAATAATTTGTACGCCCCACACATTCAGCACAGGGGTCTATTAATAGAATGCTTGTATGTATCCTCTGTTGTTTTATATGTCAACCTGATTTATTCATCCCATCCCAGTACACCTGGGGGTCATTTGTAAGAGCTGACAAAAATGTGGAAGAAGAGCTCGATCATTTGAAATCAAGCCTAGTGATGGATGTCCGCCAGTGAATATTGGGACCACCAACAGTTTCCTGCTCATTTTCTTTTCCCTTGCATAAAACGGCATGTACAGGTGTTGTGTTGATAAAAGCTGTTATGTTTCTAGTCTAACCAACAGCAGCTGAGCTCTGAGGATGACAAAGGTTTGGTCAGTTTGTCTGTTTTAGTGCATGAGCAAATACCTATACAACGTATTGCAATGAAATTTGGTACAGACTTTCATAGTCCCCCGAGGATGAACCTTAATGACTTTGGTGAAGTTCTGACTTTTTTTACGGGGTCCTGCAAAAGAAAAAAAAAAAGCAGTGTTGCCCGGGACAAAAACTTTCGCCACAACACAATGTGACATCATCCTGCAAGGCACTGTGTTGGCCAATCACATTGGCCTAGCCTACATGCAAATGCACATTAATGGTATGTTACATGAACCGCATATGACCACTGATTGCCTTGCGATCCAAACAAAAGATACGGTTATTATACATTCTTGTGAATACTATAAATAGCTGTACAGTGTCTGATAAACCCCAAATTCATGGATCTGTTACTCCAACATATCTTGTTGGTATCTGAAACAGCAAACGCCCAACAATGCAGTTCCTTGCATTCTTTAACATGGAGCTGATTTCTGTCTGAACACTTGCTAAAACTTCAACTTGCTGTCTAGCTTCCACACTGCTCCAGAAAGTTGAATAAGGACAAAATGTGCATGTTTTTCATACACCACAATGGCACATCCGGTGGCTGTAATGATCTGTGTGGGCTTGTGTAGAGGATGAAGTCACTGGAGGAGATGATGTTTGTGTGCAACAACTGTAATGGAACTTTTTTAGGCTAGAACCTACTAAAATGTTCGTGTCAAGTTTAATTTATTTGGTTGTTTGTACGTGTGTGTTAATTACTGACCACCCGTTAAAACAGTTTCAACCCACTTCAGAGGACCTAAGTGGGCAATGAGTGGTTGGCATGGTGCAGGCCTCGTGTCACCGCTTCTCTGGCATTGCATCCTGCCTGTTTTCCGCTGCCACCTCCTCTCCATGAGTGGGCACGCTGCTAGCAGAGGCCAGATGAGTAGGTTGGTGTTGGAGATAAAGGGGCACTTTTCCGTCTTCACTTCGCACCTGACTGACACAGCACGATACCTTCATATTGTGCGACAGTGACTAATTTGACAGGACTACCTTAGGAAAGCATTTTTTTCTTACATAGTACATTTTAGCTGTTTTAGCTGACACATTTGTGCAACTGCAGAATCTGCAAAAATTCTCAGGCCACCAAATATTATGAAATCTATAGTTTAGGGGTGAAAATGCAAGGTTTCAGTGGCTTTAACATATACTACTGAAGAAACATGTAAGAACAGAATAGTACAGAAAAGAAAAAGAAGTGAAGCAATAGATACAGAAAAGTAATAAATGGCACAAGTTTGATTTCCCCACTGTATGTACAGTTTTCAGCATTTTTTTCTTTCTCCTTGCCTTTTCAGGCGATCACCAACTCCTTAGAATTCATCCTCTGAGGATGTCGAATATCCATACCTAATTTCAACCAGAAAAAGAGAAAAAGTCAGGGGATCACCAGATGTGTTAGGATTCATTATCTGGGGACCATGAATGTCAAAATTTCATGGTAATCCTTCCAATAGATGGCGAAACGGTGGACCAACCGGCCGATCAACCGAAAGACCAAGCAACATTGCCACCCTTAAAGCCACACCACCAGTGCACTAACTAAAATACTGTTAAACTGTTAGGTCAATCAATAGCTGGGTCTCCACTCTGATGTAAACAACCCTACGTCCTCAGTGAATCCTTTGGTGTTTCATGGCCAAATGCAAAGCCACAACCTGTCCCATGAGACCAGTAAACAAGACAGTACACTGTGTTCCCGGGTCACTCTTGGAGGGTCAAGAGATACTGCCTGAAGAACCTTAAATTTTCCCTTTTTGGAACTTTGTTTGTTTGTAAGTAAACAGGAAGAGAGAGGGATGAATAGTTAAGTGTAGGCAAACTAGTGATTCTATGGAGGAAAACTGCATTAGTGGTAACAGATTATAATAGAGGGTCCTAAAACACTCAATCTTTCTACAAGAAGGACCACTTTGCCCCCAGGAACTAACTGTACTAAAAGGTTGTGAGTTTGTATGGTTGCTGCCTTTTGATTTGATCACTTACCATCCGTCAACCACGGTTGAGCATGGTCAGCATGTTTTGTGCTGCGTTCCTCCTTCAAACATCTGAAGTTAGGAGTGTTTTCCAAAATGCAGCCTTCACAGTGCGGCGTATGTACTCTGTGTACTCTTTCCTTGCATCATCAGCACTTCCTTTCATTAGCAGGAAGTCTGGATGTGATTGAAATAGATGGACGCTGGAGTGCTATTGACATAGACAGAGACAGTAAGGTCATTATTGCTTTGCCCAGAGGAGAGAGACCTCTCCTAGGTCTCTTAAGTGCTTCCCCTTCTACTTTACCATCATCTGAATCCTTTTGTCACCGCTGGCCGTCTGGAAGACAGGCTCCATTAAAATGTGAGTGGTATTGAGATGTGTCAAAGTCACAGCAGGAGATGCCTGTCATGGTCAGAGAGTTCTGATAGGCCGGTGTCATAGAGAATAACATTCACTGTCCTTGTCAAGCATAAGGGGATCTGAGCAGTTTATCTTTAGTAAACATAATCTGCCAGGATTCCTTCATCCGAGACCACGAGGAAGGCAGACGTTTAGTTTGAAAAAGTTTCCAGGCAGACAAGTGAAAGCAGCTCCCCTCATCTTCCAACACTGCTGCTGGAGGTTTATAACTTGAAAATTGCCATACGGACACCGTGTTTGAACCCACAGTAGTCATGCTTGACTGTGTTTGCGCTCGCAGGCTAGCTGCGTGCTCACATACCATAATTAGCGTAATGAGTTATTTATAGCCAGCTGTGGAATTAGCTGTGGAATTGCCAGGCAGCCTCAGGGCTGATTAAGCCACTTGCCAATCAATTATTTATGGCTTCCTGGGGAAGAGTAGCTTGTCCTCTTTTGTATGCAGCACCATGGCAACACAACAGGAAGCAGAAAGCCTGTGGAGAGGAAGTAGACCCTGTGATAGAATCAGCTGTGCCGTCCCTGTCTGCACCATCTCCCTCCCTCGCTCACACTCGCACACAGCGCTCTAATCTAAACCATACTTTTATGAGGAGTCCTCTATGAACTCCCTAGACCCAATAAAAGGTGTTTATGTTCTGTATTTGAGGAAAGAAAATAAATAAACTGGAAGGATGAAATTCAATTATTCCCAGTTGGCGAGATGAGGGAACTGACTGAACACAGCATAGAAAACGTGCTTTTCATCCAGACACTGTGAGATCAGGTAAACTACATCTGGATGATAATAAACACAGTTAATGAGGTTCTCAGGGTCACAGGAACTTCTATTTTACACTTTCTATTTGTTTTGGGACTGAGTCCCAAAAGGTAAATAGTTCAAAGCATTTGAGGTCATGAAAGGAGAGTTTTCTGTCTTAATCTGGGGAAATGTATTGCTTCAACAACAGAAGATGTTGCCACATCCCCCCTGTGAGTAAGGGTGAATCACTGACTTGTCAATCCAGCAGTGTAAAGCAGCTGAGTACAGAACAGCCTGCAAAACTAAATTACAAGCCAGCTTTGAGTGGTAGTGTAGAGATATCCTCACTCTTCTGTCACTTTCTCTTTCTGCATGTTCCTCTGCATGTCTCCCTGTTTCCTTCCTACCATGACTCCCACAGATCACACGTGCTCATCAAGCAGTCAGTAAAATAACAGTAAATAACAGTTCAATGAAAGTGAGCGCATCCTGTTCTTTTCACCTCATAAAGTAATCGAATGAAGTCTACCCTCTGCATGTCGGCGAGGGCAGAGCGGCGCTTTGAGGCGAATTTCAATCAGTCTGTCTCACTCCTACACAGCTAGTTGGCTTCTGGCTGTGTGGGAGGCCCACAGGACATTGCCATGGGCTGCATCTTCACAGATCTGCCACCCAAATTGAATCTAAAATCTAAAATCCTCTGCAGTTTTTCCTTATCAACTTTTTCTCTATTTATGTAAACCGTGTGCCTGCAGAAATTGCTGAGCCTAAAGTTTGCAAACTAAATCTGTGCAAAAGTTCCCTACACAGCAAACTGCAAAAATGACATGCCCAAAATCTGACACCAAGACACTTTTATCAATATCAACATAAGTACAGAATGTGAAGATGGCAGAACTGAAAGCAGAATATGTGATAGCGGTAGAAAGGGTTAGTCTTATAAATTGGTTAGTCATTTCACAGAAGATTATAGACATGGTCTATAATTCGGATAATCAGTTTATTGTTGATTGTAATATTTAAAGCAGAAACTACAGAACATTTGCTGGTTCCAGGTTTTCAAATGTGAACATGTCCTGCTTAATATAAGTGGAAATTGAATCTGTTTGATTTTTGGACTGCTGGTCGAACAAGACAAGCTACTGAAGACGTCAAATTGAGATTTCGCACCATTTTCTCATATTTTTAGATTAAACAATTATTTAAAAGAAACAGATTAGAAGATTATGAAAATAATTATTAATTGCTGCCCTAATGTTAAAGAAATAGTATAATATCTTGGGAAATCCCCTTATTTTTCTTTCTTGTCAAGAGTTAGATGTGAAGTTAACGCAACATTTCTGTCTAAGTTACGCGTTAATGCGTCATTTTCTGTCACGTTAACACATCACATGGACAGAAAAGTGACATTTCTTTTGTCTGCACCATCTGCAGGAGAATAACCCTAGTGCTAGAGTACTTCACATGGTCAGTGATGGACCAATCAGGAAGTATCGTTCAAAAAGAAGAACTTGACAATTACATGCCAATGATCCTTATCCAGGCATCATTCATTATCTTGATACAGAGAGTTGTGCTTCGGTCAAAACAATGCACAGGGTTGGGGATCAATGGATTTTATTGGCCAGTAAAGGATGACGTGATCTGGTACACATATGAGAGTGTGATTGGACTTGTGCCCGAACCAAAACCAGTGCCATCAGGGCACATGATGCTTAGTGACTCAGCGTGGAAGGAACTCTGCTCTAGTTTTAATTAGTTACTTGTACATGTACCAAAAGCCTCGAAGATGCAATGAGTTATCTCCTCAGGCGGAAATGAGAAATAGTTGGACGTGGCACACAAATGTAATGTGATCATATGTTGCTAGTGTTGTGAGTTTTATGGGTTGTAGTGTATTAGTATTTGTTCGTGCCACACCAACTTTAGGCCATAATATTTTTAAAATTCAGTTTTTTCCAGTCTTTACTGCAATACCTCTACTATCTTTGACACATCTACTTCATTTTGTTTTTGTCTGTTAGTTTTGTTCTCTATTGTAAAGGTTACATTATCATTTATCACTAACATTGTGTCCTTGCCGACACAAGGTGTCATTACTGCAACTATGCTTTATTTAAATTATCATGATGATTTTTATTTGCAAGAATTATTTTAACACTTAAGTAGATATGAATTAGACATTACAATTGCAATATCTGCCATTAAAAGCAACATATTTTATTTTTTCTTTGTATGATTTTTTTCAAGTGTCAAAAGTGACCGTAGTTGCAGAAACACCCCTATACAGTAATTATGATTATGCTTATCTTAGCTCAAAGATGAGAGAAACAGCTAATCTGCTGTGTGCAAAGGTAACCAAATCCCCCCCACCAAGACCTCTAAAGCTCACAAATTAACATGTTATATCTTGTTTATATCTGTACAATGTAAAATAGACAGATTGTAGTTTTATGGAGGAAATACTGTATATACAGGATTATTTCTAGCTAATGGAGGAAGGATAACGCTAGCTAATCGGCTGCTGCTGTAGCTTCATATTTATTGTACATGTAAGCGTATTTCTCCAAATGTTGAACCACTGAAAGACGACCCAAAGGCTTCATTCCTCCTGGCATTTAACAGATTTATACTTTCAATGTGATACACATCATCATCATCATCACAAACTCCCATGTGTATTTTTTATCACTTCCTTCCTCCTTTTCTCACTCTGTCTCACATTTTCCCTCACTAAGCAGTATATTCTTTGTCACAGTTGCTCTGGAAGGACATCTGTTTGCCCAGAGACTCATCAATCCCAGCAAGCCTGGATGTTGCCTGTCTTTTTCCTACCTGCTGTCTACTTGTTTGCAGACCAGTCATCACTTTCTCATTTATAGCATTTAGAAAGAGGATGTACACACAGACAGGGATGATATACAGATGAATGTGATATGTGCTTCCCATGTTGTGGCCCAGACACACATTTAAATACATTAAGAACATTGTTTTTATCCCAAACTCACAATGCTTTCAATCTAAAAGAAATATCACCTTCAGGAACCACACACACACAGAAATCTAAATTCAAGTCCATGATAACATAAATTTAAAAAAAAAAGTTTATTGTGATAGCTCTGTAGACCACTGTGTCTAAATATACATATACAAAAGAGAAGAGCTTTATCCCCAAGGACAAACGAATGAATAATGAATGCCATCATGGGGAGCTTTTATAATACTGTTGTTGCATCAAATGTTTGAAATTGCAGTTTGTGTACCAGTATTATTTGAGTATAGACAAAGGAAATCTTAACATTTCTCCACATTATATTTAAGAACACAGTTTTGTGCAGTGTTCTTTTTCAGACTTGTACACTTGGAACGTTGTAAGATCTGGCATATTATTAATGTAGTCCTGGCATGTGCACTCTTAGGAGCCAACTGTTGCTCAGGCACCTGTCCCATTGCTTCTGTTGAGCGTACATAGCCAACATACAGTAGGCCTGCACCTGTTAGTCTTGTCGATAAGTGTCGTGCTGCATTGCAGCCGCTCTGCCTTGTTCGTCTTGAACACAGTCAGCTTAGTATTTCTTTTTTTGGATTGAGGACCTTGAAAGTGTTGTCTTCTCTCAGCATGACTCCCAAGCTCCTTCATTAGATTTAAACACCATTAAACAAACACCCCTGGAGGAGCAGAATTGTTACAGTCTGACCGTAGCACTGATTGCATTATGAGAACACGCCAAATTAAATTTTATTTCAACTCTACTCCCAGACATACATTTTCGATCTTTTTCCGAGTTAAATACGCATTATGTTTCATCTCCTGCCTGTCAGTCCTGTTCATTGTCATCTATCTTTGTTGGTTTAAATTCTCTCACACTTACATGTGTTTGTGTTTCCTATCCACATCTCTCTCTCTCTCTCTCTCTCTCTCTCTCTCTCTCTCTCTCTCTCTCTCTCTCTCTCTCTCTCTCTCTACACACAC
>JAVQJL010006073.1:0-19715 GCA_036024295.1 Nannoperca obscura
ACACACACACACACACACACACACACACACACACACACACACACACACACACACACACCCCACTCACCTCTATGAGGCCAAGCAGGTGTGGCATGTCTAATCAGTTTTAATAGCAGCACTCTGCAGCTCCCTCTGTCTGTGTTTCACTCTGCTGCCCCGGTGACAGGGTAACGAGACGGCCGCTGGAGGCACCCCCACCCACCCACCCACCCAAACACAGCTGTTCCCTGTGGGCTCCCGGATGCAGCGCAGGCTGAGTGCGTGCCAAAGTCATTAAACCAACTTTGGGTGACAGCTCCATCAACGTGCAGCAACAACCCATCTGCACATTTCACCTCTTGGTGTCTCCCCTCTCTCAATGGCCATTGAAACCTCTCGAAGCGAGGAGCGCAAGAGTGCAGGGCTCTTGTTCATCCATCTGCCAATTCAGATATGTACTGTGTAACCCTGAATACTTGCAGTTTCGGTGTATGAATGGGCTTGATGAATCTGGTTTACACACACACACACACGCACACGCAACTTGGGGACTAAATCACATTTAGGTCAGATTTCATTTTGCGGGTCAAAGTCCGGATGTTTTCCTCACCGCAAGCGTTTCTTGAGCTGCAGGCTGTCATGAATAATCCTCTTGACGAACTCCAGTTCCCCGCCCTCCGCCATGATCTCCGTCACCCCGCCTGTGTTCACTGAACTTGGAGGAGGTCGCCGTGAATTCCTGGAGTTTACCCCCTGGAGAGAGCAACAAGGCAGACAGAGATTAAGATTCAATCCTATTAGAAGCCCGTTACCATCGTGTAAACAAACAGAGTTTCAAGTCAGGCTTGCTCTGGCCAGCCAGCAAGTGCTGTGTTTGCTGCCAGTGAGCTTATGTTCAAAGAAGTCTATCCTTTTTTTTTTATTAAAAAGACAGGACACCAGTGAAATGTTTTAAATGCTAAAAAGGCAGGGAAACTCTTACCTTTGCTTCAAGCTGGTTGGCAAAAAAAGGAGGGTTGCACATGCAGAAGTCGTACACTATTTCTGTCTCTTCTTTCAAGGCATCCATTAGTAAAGTCTTCTGTGGAACTTTGACAACTAGAATAGAAATGAGGCAGGGAGTTTAGAAGCTCTTTGGAAAAACAAAATAATGCTAAAGGCTCCTAATACAATGTGCAACTTGAGGCTGTTCCAGACAAAAGGTGGACTGATAATTCTCAGTCCGAAACCGTGGCCTTAGATCGCACTGTGAGACACAATGCAGTCTAAAGTGTTGCAGACGAACTACGCCAAAAACCTAATGATGAGTTAGGACGAAACTGTATGACAGTATGGCAGCTGCTACAACTCAACCAATCAGAATATGGCATGAAATGACAGAAGATTGCTGACTGGTGCCATATTCTAGGCACGAAGGCTTCCTTTTTACATCAATTACAACGATTCACCTCAAATGGCTCAAATTGACAGTGTAGGCAAAAATGTGATGGCATAAAAATTGCTTGTTTTGTCTGACAAACAGTCCAAAACCCAAAGAATACAATTTACTGTCACTTAAGACAAAGAAAAGCAACAAATCTTCAAAATTTAGAAGGTGGAACCATAGAAAGTTTAACATTTTTTCTTAAAAACAATGTATCGATTATCAAAATTGCTCCATTAAAGTAACAGTGATGCATATTGAGACCAATATTTTATAAGACCCTCTCACACAGTGTGACATGCAACTAACCTCCTAGATTGCTGTCACTGCACAGTGTGTGGGGACCCAGAAGCGAGTCTGTGAACTCAATCTTCCTCTTACAAATGAAATGTGGAATTCGTAGGCAATAAACGTGAGCCAGGATAGGAACACTACACTGCTGCAGTGTAATCTCTTGAGATACATTGTTCTTCGGGATGAGCGGACCCCACTTACCTCTAATGAGGTCAGACAGGTTGTTCTGCTTCACGTTTTTCGTGGCGTAGTCAAAACAGATGTCGTCCACCTCTGTGGCCAGAAAGTGCCAGCCGTTCATTGTGGCTCCCAGCAAGGGGTAGATACAAGACGCCCCAGTGCCTGAGGATCAGCACACATTCAGATGATGAATGGTTGACTTTTAAGGAACAATATTGAAATATGTCAGGATGTTGTTTAAAGTAAATGGACTACGATTAATTGGCGACCCGCTCCACCCCCTGAGCCACTAAGTAAATTCTTGTTTGAAAGCAAGTTCATCCCAGAACGGGAGACGGTGTGTTTCTGAAGAATTACCTTTAACTCAGTGGCCATAATGGACAATAATTGTCAGTTCCAGCAGTTATTAAATTATTCACATATGACAAGCTGCATGATTGAGTCCAGGCTTGGACAAAGGTGGCATAGTGGTTAGTAAAAGGAACTGTCCCAGTGGTGATCCATCAGGGAGCAGACAGCTTCAATCTGCTTACAGAAAAGATTCAAGGGTCGCCAATCAGTGACCTGAGGCCCCAAAAGAACACACGCACACACGCTAAGACACAGATTTTTCTCTGACGGACAGAACAGCAAACAAGCGGTGACATGTGGACGAGCGTTTGATTGGTCAGTGCTGGGATCACTGGGGGAACGACTGGGCCGGTGTGTGTAACCAGCTGGAAGCACCCACTGACATTTTGTGTGTCAAGAATAAAAATGGGAACAAATGAAAAAACAGGATGAATTTAGCAACTAAATTGGAAACATTTGAGTGGCTTTATGAAACTGAGCTGGATGCTGAGCTACAGTGAATTTTACAGATACTTATGAGGAATGAACACTGAAATCCTCTCGCGCACACTGTAAGATAAGATGCACAGCAAATGACACAAACAGTGGTGGTGATACCGATGTCGATGCCCCTGCGTGGTTGCTGCTGGCCGTCGATGAGGTCCTCCACCCAGTGGATGTAGTTGAGGCGGAGGGGGACGGTGGGTATGAGGCGCTCCAGAGGGATCTCGATGGTCAAACCGAAGTCCTCCTTCAGCAGGGTGCAGGTCAGCGCTCGCACCGCCTCCGGCTCTTTGAAATTCACACTAGAGGAGAAACAAACATGGCTGAATGAGTTTATGTCAGCATTTAAATCCTTCCGCATTAAAATATCATTAAATGTATTGCAGGTTTGTCCTATGCGTCTTATTTTTGTACTTTCTGCCCCTGAATGTCAGCAACGTAAACTAGTTTGCTTGAACAGATTTTTCAGGATTTCCATTCAAATGTCGCCCTATAGAACAATTTTATTTAGTTGAAATTTCTTGTTTTTTTTCCAGACATTTAACTTGAAACATGGATGATTTCAATGTAGTGACTTGCTGATCCTCTTTGTTTTACCAATGAGGCCACCTGACAGCAATTTACCAAACTGCTCTTAATGCAGCACTTCATTAACCCTCTGCACTGAACCCCATTACACACACACACACACACACACACACACACACGAAGGACAATGGGGAGATAAGCAGCCCATCAATTCAAACAATCCCCTGCTAATGACAATGAAATTCACATTTACCACACTGCTAAGACCTCCCACTTTTTACTCCCAGTTCTCAGTCCCACTTGTTCGGCTCTCCCCCGTCTTTTCCTCTCGACATGTTTAATGATTTCAGCTGTCACGCAAGCGGACACGAGTGCAGCACACAAAAACGAGTGGGCGAGATAGGTATAATTAAAGCTTCGCCGGGCGCGTTCGCACCTTGGCAGATGTAATTAGACACGTCTGGCACCTCACAAGTTTGGTGTGAGCGTATTCCAGTGGAGAAAGAAAAAAAGAATCTACTGCTGGTAGAGATGGCGATACAACTCGTGATCCAAAACAGCTGATGTCTGATTTATTTTTTCTTTTCACAAATCAATAGCACATAAAATTTAAAATATATATCTTTATTTTTTTAAGCTTGTGTGATCTCCTGTTTTATCCTGCGTCAAAATCTACTTTTAATGCCTTTAAGTTCTCAGTTGATATTATAATTACATGGTGTGCATCCTTAAACACATTTGTATTTAATCAAGTTATCACAAACTAACAGATACAAAAGGTGTCAAAATACTGGTTGGGTGAACATTTGTGTTGGGGTTCAATAAAAGGCTCGCAGCTCCTGTTTGCCCCAGGACCCACTGGCAGGTTAATCCGGGTCTCAGTCTGGGTCAGTCTACTCGATCACGAGTATGCAGATTATTCCCAATCAATCAGAAAGTGAAAAGATATTAGTGTGTTTAGACAATGATCTTTTTTCCCTTAGTAAGGACCAACTGAACTGAACTTCAGGTGTGAAGGTAAAACGCAGGTGGGGGCCTGGTTTGGGGGCCTTAATGTCCCTTGTTTGCGTCTGGTTTGGAATCGGCTTATAATGATGCAGGTGAACCCAATTCATCTGACCTTCAAGTCAAAAGGTAAGAGTGAGTGCAAAACAGGGGACGAAGCCGCCTCTCTGCTGAGGGGACTCTGGTCACTAAACTCTGCATCTTCATTCAGGAGTGATAACAAAGACAAATGACCCTCCAGCAGCCAGGTGTGAGACGGATACAAATGAGAAGCGATTTACCTGTAGAGTCGGACATCAATCTTACCCCGTGTCTCTTCATCTAATGAACAGATTACATGTGAATTAGGTTAGTGGTCCTGTTCAATCAACGGCTGGAGGAGCGCGACCTCTTTGGAGAAACACCTGGCTCCTTTGAGGATGCACAAGACGTTTGCAAAAGACAAACCAGTGAAGAAATTTGCACTTGCAAAAAATAAATAAATAAAAATGGCCTGAGCTTAAGGGAGGGAATCGAGCTAATGAGGGAGAAGTGATGCATCAGCGTAAAGCTCAATCTTTCCCAAAATGAAAGCCTGCCTCTCTCATCTGTCCAGCTCTCTGATGTTCTGCCCTCTTTCATTTCTCCTCACAAGCGTCATTAGATAAAGATCAATATTCAGAGAGGGAGGCTGCTCAGGCCAGCCCTCTATTTTTAGCCCCTGAATGTGTGTAAGGTAACGTGTGTGCGTCTGTGTGTGTGTGTGTGTGTGTGTGTGTGTGCAATGCAGACTGATCACTCCCATCAGCAGCACTGCCACATCTCCATGGCAACCCCACCTACTGAACAGATGAGGAGAGCACGCAAATCCGGCCACGCTGGAGCAATGGCTGATGCTAGACGGGAGCGTGAGCGTGCCCGCGATTTACGTCTCCGCTGCCACGTAGGTGCACCGCAGCGTGCCGACGACATTAACGTGGCCGACGGGATTCAGTGTGGACAAACCTGAGTGAAAGTTGCGATGAGACTAAATATGCTGCCCTGTTTTGATAAAACGGATGAGCGTGATATATACATATATATATATATATATATATATATATATATATATATATATATAAATAAAATAAAGATAGGAATCAGAAATCAGATATAGCTCAATACTTGAATCCAGCTTACGGGTTCAGGTAAAACAAGTGGAGCAGGTGGAGTGAGCGAGGAGTGAACAAAAATGTGCAGGAGATTTAAGTGCTGAGAAGCTGAACAGCCTTTGGTGCAGATGGATGAGGAGGACGACTTCATTAGACCAGAGGGGAGTTTACTGCTGAGACAAACAGCCCGCTCTCACCTCCACGCTACATGATCAGCATGACACACACACACACACACACACTCCACAGAGAGGTGACCTTCAAGGTACATCTACTTCACTCTGACTGTGCTGGGAGAAATTTTATGCTGATTAACAGCAACTTCTTTTCTTGTGTCAGGTGTTTTCTTTTATTTTTTGAGTCCTCACAAGACCAGAAACTGAAAACTCAACATGAATTTAAAACTGACTTTGAAGATCTCTGAGCTCATTTAGTGATATTTTGCAACTCTGCAGATAAGCTGATGATGTAGAAAACATGGCTGGTTAGGATTGTAATAACCAGCATTCAGGTTTACGATTTGATGAATAAAATGTTTATCGGGGTTTTGCAAGTCGTCAAATCTCCTTTTCTCATGTTTTACCATTATTTCTACAACATTTTTAAATTCAACAGAGAGCATAAAACATAAGATAAGACCAAGAGGGCAGAGATCAGGTCATTGATTAAAACATGGTCAAATACGCATTTAATTAAGCAGGAGTTTGGGTGCATTTGCCCCCAAGTTGTTGTCTTTTTCAACAATAGAAGACGGTCTCGTCAATATATCGGACAAACTGACAGTGTTTTAGTACCAATTGTGAAAACAAAAAGCAGTAGATGTGATTGAGAAATGTAGTAATTGAGCAAAACTTTACTTTCAGTAAAACGATAAAAGACAGACAGAAGCAACAGATACAATCTCTCTGGTTTAGATTTCAGGGTGAAGTCAGCCGAGAACCAATTAACCAATCGTTTATAAAATGGGATCTGGGAAAGCTTATTGCTTACCAAAAACCCTGTGGTCAGCCTCAACACAACCCAAATTATAATTCATAATTAACTGGTTTTCAGATAAATGATTTGTACGGTGATGGTTGTGCCTGCATATTAAGGGTGTGGTGCAGAAGTCACACAGCAAACGACTGCCTCCTCACAGCAGATTTAGAAAGTTAAATATGTATTAAAGAAAAATGATGTGCTATGAGCGATGAGCGAGTAAAAGATATTTGTATGGTAATGGCTCTGCTGGGCGTTCCAGTGAGAGGAGTGCTGCTGATCAACGTACGTTCACATTTATCAATTTACGATTTGGCTTCAGAGGAGGTCATAATTATTCATTCATTCATTTCTCTTCTATTGCCAAGAACATGTTTAATAATATATCGCGGCACAAAACTGGTGTGAAAATGTAACAATTCATTAATAAGGGGTGAAAATCCTTCCACAGACAATCGTCTCCCAGGGCACAAAAAAATATGACTACCAAATTAAATGTCACCCAGGCTGTTGCATTTTTAATACCTACTCATGCCTCTTAATCCCACCCCTCTATCTGCCTGATCTGAGCCCTCATTCTCCTTTCGCCGAAAAACTGAAACAAACCAACATTCAGACTATTTGGGGGTTTATCTGTTCCTCACTTCAATCCCAATCACATCCCCCACATTTCCTCTCCTGCAGCCTCTGGTCTAAGCTCGACTCCCTGCCCACTGCTATCAGTGCTCCCCACTGACGAGCCCTAAATGAAGGGAGACATATCTCCCCTGAGGATTGAGTGAGTGTCTCCCCAAGATTACTCTCATCCCCAACTCACTGCTTAAATACTTAAAAACCCAGTAGACGAATTCATTGGGAAATACAAAACCACTCTAATCCCTCCACTGATGGAATGACAGGCTGACGGGAAAGGAGAGCCAAATTTCTGCAGACGGCTAACCAGAGCTGGTACCAACCCACAAAGTGAGACGCAAATCCTGGACATCCGTTCATGTAGCAGGAAAAAGAGAATAAACTGGCAACTGACTCCTGTTTTCAGTCAATGTGTGAGCACATGTGCAGTGGCGTTCCCATCAGCCTCAGCTACTTTGTGTTTAGTGCCAATTAGCAAACGTTAGCATGCTAACACGCTACACTAAGATGGGGAACATGGTAAACATTAAACCTGCTAAACATCAGCATGTTAGCATCGTCCTTGTGGGCACGTTAGTAATAAGCTAACATTAGCATTTTGTGCAAAGCACCACTGTACAGCCTCACAGAGCTGCTAGTGAGGCTAAATATTAGTCTCTTATCAAAAATGTTTTAATTGTTTTTATGTAATGTACTTTTCTGCCAATCAACATATCAAAATTACAAATGGTTACATCACTAAGTATACAAATGTTTAAATGAAGTAGCCTGCTTTACTGCTAGTAACCAACGTTTCATTTCCAACGTTTTTTGTTGTCTAAAAAAGGTGACACCCATAAATACTATGTAATTGTTTAATTCCCTAATTATCAAAATTTGATTTCCACATTGGATGTCCAGGCCTGACGCCACCAGCCTATTGTTTGTCATCTGTCTGTCTGTCTGTCTGTGAGTCACAGACAGACACGGAGACACTACAAACTGATAATTAACACCTGTCACAGGCGGACATCAAGTCGAGCATTACAGCGCGCCCACACACGCGGCCTCGGTTCACCACAAGATGATTGACTGGCCACCTCGCAGCCACAAAAGGATCGGCCCGCACCAATATGCTCACAGTCACTCACGCACAGATGTTCAGCCTCGCTGCAGTGACACCATGTCCGCATCCATCTGCATAACGCAGACGACAACAGGTGATTTCCTCATCGAGCAGACGTGGTACCAGTTTCACAAAAACACCAGCAAAGAGGGAGGAGAGCGTCTCAGTCCTGACAGATTAACGGCAGACCTCATATTCAAGTCCCACAATAACTGTCAGCTCCTAAATTCATCTGGCATTTGCTTTGTTTTGACGGGCATTTGTACTGATAATAATAATACTGATGATAATAAAAGAATAATAAATACATTTTTAAAATGAAATGTTGACAGGTCTTGGTAAAACGGCTAGACCCAACTGAACCAAGATCATTTTAAAAAGCTATTTTGAAAGTGTTTAAAATAAATAAGGCTGGGGATTTATTTAGTTTTTATTTATAATGTTTTGATACCAGTGCCAATATAGTATCCGAGTTTCAGTACCGATAGCAACTGTCTAAAATTAGCAGAATTATTATTTATATGAGGAAATCAGAGAATGAGTAAAAAAGACTCTGACCAAGAAGTTGATACTGTCTGTACTTGAAAGTTATTGATGCTTGGCATTAGAGAAGCATTATAGTTGCCACAAAAAAAGTTTGATGAAATATATGAACTTTCATTCTGTTTATAAATTGGATAATATATGTTGCAGTAAAACTCCCTGAACAGCAGAAGGGGCTAAAGTAGTTTGATAAGGCAAAATTAAGTAACGAATGAGGCTGAGGCCAGTTTTACAATAACCTCAGAGTGCATTAAAAACATCCACTTTGCTCCTTAGTAATTTAACTAATTTTAACCATCGCAATATTACAACACTTTAGTGCCACAGCAGGTAAAGAACAGGTGTATAATAACATTAACATGGTGTCCCACTAAGCCAGTCAGCACGCACAACAGCAGGATCCTGAAACCGGCACACCTAGTTGAAATGCAGCCTTTACTGATTATGGTTGTTAGTTACACCTTAACCTGCTGTAAGTGTCTGTTAAACAGGCCTACAAAATGTTTCATTTAAAAAACCCAGACTGCCGTCTCAGGTTTAAATATTCTCCTCAAACTCATCTCCTGCCGCTCATCTACACTTTTCACTTATGAGTAGAAACACACACACGTCCGACCTAGATTCACCTGGACGTTCGTGTTTATGTGCCAATGGATCGAACTACCAGCCGCAAACTGGAAACAAGTCCACCAGAGAACGAGGTGACCCGCTCAGTACACAGGACAAAGTCTGCACCCAAACCAACACATCACATCTAGCTATTATGAGCTCGCGCTGTTCAACGTCAACATCACTAATCTCACCAGACAAATTCTTCCTTTGTTCTCCTGCCTGGACTTTTTCACATCATGACTTCTCAGCAGATGAGCAAGCAAGCAAGCACACGTGCACACACACACACACACAGTGCTTCAGTCATAATTTGTAAGTAATTTGAAAGTTGAGTACATGGTGAAACACAGAAAGCTTACAGGGCAGTTTTTGATTGACACACTAACCCATTTTTTAAATTGGAGAGTTCATTTTAAACTGACACACACACACACACACACACACACACACACACACACACACACTGAAGTCTCTCTAATAAAAAAAGGAGGAGGATGGAGTGAAAAAGAAAAAAATAATCTTTTAATGTTGGGTCCTTTAATCATTTGTCCAGGTTTCTTCTTCCTCCTGCTGCTGCTGCCAGAAGCTGAATGAGCAGTAAAGCTCAGACTGTCAGCGGGGGCTGGAGCGGTGCTGAATGGGATCCTCAGGGTTCGACTGTGTTTGTGTACGCCGCTTCAATACACGATATGGACAAGAGTAAAAGCTGAGTTTCACAGTCGCAATTATTAGGTACACCTTCTTTCTCTCCCCAATATCAATTCCAATACCTAAATTTAGTACTCTCCTTTTCCCTAATTTAAAATCTGTATGGTTCTGTGCAAGGAGCAAAAGCATGTGGATAAGGACTATATAATGTATGTGCAATAAGTAAAACGTTCACACGGGACAAGAGCTGCTGAGTGGCCATGGACACATCCCCTTTAAAAATGCAATTGATGATAAGTGAGGTTTGCAAAATCTTAACTAACTGCAGATCACTTTGAAATGGTCTTCTGCGGGCAAAAAGAAATCCTGAAAACACACACACACACACACACACAGTCAAGTAGGCTACTTACACAGGTCTTCCAGCGAGGCTGGTGTGCACGTGCTGCTGGAAGTCTGGATATTTGGAGGCCAGGTAACCGAAGTCCGGTGGTTTGTCTTTGTAACGGTTCCGGGGATGCATTGACTTATTCAGGGCCATGATCAGAGCACTGGTTTCAGAGAGGGGGGGAAGACAAGAGCATGAGTGGGCACCAGGGTGAACTTGGAGCAACAACAAGCACCAAACGAAACGAAAGAAAACAAAACCAACTGTACTGATACGAGCAGAGAAGTTTGAAACAGCAAACAGGGTAGAAATGTGAGCATTAGCGTTGTATGTCGACATGAAACTTTCCTAGTCAACGTGGGCAACTTCCTGCTGTTGGTACTGCTGTTTATGTGTGCACTGACGCAACTTTTAACAATGTGTCTTAAAAGACCCGACTTTGCTGGACTTTAATGTGGGGAACAACTCTTTTTAATACTTCAAACTGGAGTAAAAACAAACGTATTCACGGAGCTGCTCCGGAGCAGTAAGCTAACAGTTTAAGCTAACGTGTAGCCAGTATTTGTGTGTGCCTACCTTTATTCTGGCTGTTCTTGCTGTGATGAAGCCTGTTAATGTTTTCCGACCGGCGGAGACTTCATTGGACTGAACAACAGTGTATAAAAAGCACACACAACTCACGTTGTCCAAACGTTGTTCACTTTCTGCAACTCTCTTCCTGGATGTGTGCGACGTTACCTCCCTACGCAATTGCGTGTTGACGTCATAAAAAAGGAAATCCCTCTCATCCCTCCTTTTCAAAGGCTTTTTACAGTTTTTTCAACATTATAAACACAATCTAAAGCCGTCTATTTGTTATGGTAAAATATATTTTGAATGTAAAGACCAACATATTAATTTTAATATATAAATTGTGATGATTTTACTGAAAATTCTTTATCATCATTTTTCTAAGACTACATGTTTGTTTAACTCATTACATTTACATAAAACCAGTAACTTAACAAATATTACAATTGCACATTTTAAAGTTAGTCTGACTTTACTGTTTTTTCTTAATTGAAATTTTTATTTCCATATATGTTTTAATTGTACCACTTTTATGATAAATGGAGAATTGAAATATATTTAAGTTATTAAGTTATGGGGGGGAAACTATAACAAAACGAGTAAGAAAAAAACTGCTTCTGGGTGTGTCTGTCAGCTGTCAATCATAATTTAATTGACCCACATTTTAAATAAACTGCAACTCAAAGTCCAAAGAAATAAGCAGGACAACACAGATGCAGATTTTCTTCTTTTATTATATCGCAAACAATAATGACATCCAGGTATATTGTTAACAGTTTGCTGAGTGAAGAGTGAGACCATAGTGGCAAAAACATCATGAGCTCTCCTGTAGGAGCTTGTTGTGCAGTCTGAAGCCCTCGGTGTGGTTAACAGGCAGGTTACAGAGGACAGGTGGACTTGAGGCCGGAGGAAACGACCCACAGACAGTCAAAACTTGTCTGTCAGTCCCTTCACACACCGGACCAGAGCAGAACAGGGATTGCTTGGGACCTGCGAATGGCAAAAGGGGATTTTCTTCAACAGTGCACATACTTGCATACAACACCAGCAGCCGTGTTGTAGCTTTTTCCAACCATTCTTAGAAAAGACACAGAACACACATCGTCCTGACCTTTGATCAACCACCTTCCTTGGGTAAAACCAAGGAATGGAAGAAGTTTTTAAGTTACATTTTATGGTCTGGCATGTCATAGCGTGATCCTGAGGAGACTACCATCATTTGCAAAAGTTGGTCAAACAGTGTTGGACCAACAAAAAGAGAGATTGTACTGACAAATGTCTCCATTTTTGGCTTCAGCTAGAACATGTAACACATTGGCATCTTCATTGCCATGCCAAATTGTACTAGAAAATTAGCTGATTCTCCACCCAAAGTCTTTGCCTTAGAGGTTAGGACAGAGAAAACAGCTTGTAGAAAAAATAAGACCTTTATTAGGGGGCACACACCAAAGGGAGACATGAGTAATATTCCCTGAAAGAGAGGGTTTCTCCTTTGGGACATCCTAGTCTGCCACAATCCCATTGCATTTACATGAGGAGGAGGATGTAAACCTCCTTCAAATATAGCATCACACACAACAAAACCAGCCTTTCTACTACCAATGAACAGAGCTGTCTGAACTCACCAAACCAACGGACCAAGGACACAGTAATGTCAGAGGAATAGCATGACGTTTTGGAAAGTAGGCTTATTCACTTTCCTGCCGATAGTCAAATGAGAAGATTGATACCACTCGTGTTTGAACAGTATATGTTGCCGGAGTCGGGTGCTGGTTAGCTTAGCTTAGCTTTGCTTAGCTTAGCAGCCAGAAAAGGCTAGCAGTTGCCAGGCAACTGGTTCAGGTCACATAGCTAATACGAACGGTTGTCATTTTAACAACTTCAGGGTTTTTCTACTGTACTTGTTTAAATTAAGAACAATAACTGACTAATCTTTTTGTACAACCCAAAGATTAATATTGTTTTTTGCAAATGTTATTTTAGAGGGAAAAGTCTTAAGTGGCACATGCCGATCTTCTACAAGAATACCAATGTTTACCATTTCCCTTCAAGACTTGATATTTTTGCTAAACTCTTAAATTACATAAAAAACAAAATGGTATCGTAACAAGTATTATAATAGCACTTTTGTTGCCAGGCAACCAATAGAGACTCCAGGAAGTTACTGGTTCCGGTCGAGAGATAGTATTTATGCTAAGCTAACATAACCGGCTGCTGGCTGTGGCGTCCTTACAGTACAAATGACACTGTGGGATCGATATTCTTATCCAACTCTGAGAAAAATGTCAAAATACTTTTAAGTACACAGACGGTTTCTCATCTCATTAGTCAAACCAATTGTACTCTGAGAGAGAAGGCTCCAGTATTTAAGCTTTTGAAAGCATATAGTTCTGACAGCTCTGCCTTTGGTGCAGGTTTACATGCAGCAGTGCTACATCAACAGGTCACATTAGGCTCACAGTAGCCACTAGCAGGAGCTTGAGCAGCAGATCACCACATCCAGTACACACAGGAAGAGGAACATGTGGCAAAGAAGCAAAGAAGATCAGTTAAGCAGTGGAATTCTTTATTAGCCAAAGACTGCATTGGAATGAAAAGGCTAATCAGAAATTATATGTTTATGCATTTATCAACATCATTCATTTTAATGTTGTCTTTGATCACCATTAAAGGACCAAAGATTTAGTGAAAACAGGGATGTGCAAGATTAATGAACCACCTTATCAGCTACAGTTAGAAGCAAGATGTTTCTTTTCTTTTCTTTTTTTGTCCTACAAGGAGAGTGGAATGGTTGTTTCTACAGCATGGACTGGTTTAGTTATTTTCCAGTCTTTCCAAAAATGCTCCTGCTTTACAGTTACAGCGCCGCAAGACCAACAGCTGAACATTTGAGGAAAGCCACTCGGAAGACCTTTGCATATATGTGAGGTGGTCTGTGGGGTTTGTCTGTAGAGGTCCTCGCCGCTCAGGCTTCAGCATCGCCCTCCGCATCTGACCCAGGAGCTGCCACGGCCTCTTTTTACAGTGAGGAGCTCTTCACAAACAACCTCAGCGTCAGAGCCCTCTACAGACAAAACAGCACCAACAGATCACTTAGCACGTCTGCTGCTAGCGTTTCCTCACTAAGCCTAAATTCCCATCCAGTTCATCCTTTAGTGCGATAATACAAAATTGCCAAATCTCTTAATAACAAGCTCAATTTACATTTCATATTTTCACAGAAAACTGATTTTTTAATTCTTTTGTTTTTTTACTCAAAACCATTTTTATTAAGCAGAACATATATTTCACCCCTCAGAAATTAAGAGATCTTTGCACATCCCACATATCAAACCCAGGGGGGCTCACTTTGACTCATCATGCCTTTATGTTTTCTCTTTAGCAGGTTTATTTCACACAAGGCTTGTGTATGTAGCCTTCAGAGGCGCCACGGGACGACTGAGCATCTTCTGATTTACATAATTCCTATGGTACACCTGCCACGACTGACTGGTCAGGGGGACTAGAAGTGGACAGAGGCTTTAGTATAAGAAAAGTTCTGACATGCAAGGTCACAGGAAATCCTTAAGTCAATCGCTAGAGATTAAACAGGTGTAATCCCTGAACTCTGCTCAGGGGATCCTGTGACCCAGGGCGCTCACCGACAGCGAAATCCAAACAAACATGTTCTCTACGTTTGGGCTTCTTGTGAAAAACTGCGGTCATTCACAAAGCCACTTTTTAACGTTTCTTCTAACATTTTTTTTTTCTTCTCTGCGGATTCATTAAATGGGATCATTTATCTAAAGCCTAGCAGTGGTTCATGTGCCACCATGACAAGAGTACAAAGCTGTTTTAAGCCCCCAAGGTCCAAGGACAACAGTTTGAAACATTCGTATATACAGCCATTAAAATATTACCTAGTTCCACATGAAGAGAAATGGTATGCACACTTGAGAAGTGATGTTATAAAGCTACAGATTATTTCAATAACGAAGCCCCACAGACAATCGCATCTTATCGCATCATATATGCTTTTTCCTGCCTTACGTCTCGAAAGTTTCACCAAGCTAGGCACCAACAGACTACGACAGTGAAGGAGAGAAATAACAGAAAAAAAAATCCTAAATAAAAAAATAGACAAAAATAAATCTTACACATAAAGACACTGTCATTTCTTAAATTATCGGTTTTTAGTGCCCTACATTTTACACCCACTCAAAAACATCTGCCTTCGGTTGGTCGATAAGGCTGCGTGACAGACGGCCAGCCCTGTGGTGAACCTATGGTACTTCTAGACGTTATGTAAATTTACAGTATACAATTTTGGATTACCATGCAAGAATACTTTTTTGTGTAACATTTAATAGCTCGATCTACATCCAGGAATAATTTACATAGAAGGACAATAGTTATTGGACCAGAGAGCGCGATGGGTAAATAACCATGGTGGTAAGTGCAGCCGGAGGAGGAGATGATGATGATGATCATGTGCGGGTGAGGTTTAGGTTAGGTTAGGGGGGGGATTAAAGGGAAGGTGGGATGGTAGGAGGGGAGGTGGGATCCAGAGGAGCGCCTGGATAATTGGGGTGGTGGTCCAATCCCCCAAGGTCCAAATCAGCGGCACTCCCACACTTTTACTGTTTGATCTACACTCCCAGTGACCACGTAGGGAGCAGCCTTGTGGAAATCTGTAGAAGAAACAGAAGATCGTCAGATCAAAGCAAAAGCGAGGAAAGAATTTCTTCTTATGAGGAGAATTGGTAAAGAATTAATGCAACATAAAAATGTCCGGGGCTTCTTCCGTACGCCAACCGATTTCAATCACAACAATACAACCGGCCTGATGTCACTGTGTTAGTATTTAACAAGAGCAGAAATGTGTGTGTGCGTGTATAATTATTATACAATAAATGTATATTACAATATAATTATATTGTTAAAATGGGTCAAAATATACATAGGCAGCCAGACTATACTTGTATAGAAACACAGCAGTTATCAAGTGATTACTGTGTCCTGGTCCCAGACCTCTCAATCACTGCCCTCATCTCATATTGTTGACAGCGATTGAAATAGTAATTGTTATAGTCATATTAATCATATTATAGGTGGAATTAATAATAGGGACTTCCTGTGTCAGAGCCAGAAAAGAAAATGCTGCATTCAGTAAGAATAATTGCCAGCGTGGGTGAGATCGTTGCAGCTGTACGGGTGTAAGTCGCCTTATTGGGGGCGTTCTGGTTGGCCAAACCGCTGACAATGTGATTGCAGCATTCCTGGTTTGAGCCCAGCGGGGAGACTCTCTTCCCTCATTTCATGTCGCCTCTCTACCGTTGCTATCGAACTTCATCTGCACGCTTCGCTGATGTCCATGAAAAACGTTCGCAAAACCTACCGCACCTTTTGTGTCGACTGAAAATGACGTCGGCAGCGTTGATGCATCACTAACTACTGATTTGTTAGGAAAAACCCAACAAATGAACCCCCCCCCACGACAAAAATAAATGAATATGAAAATAGTGTCAGACTTCTAATTCAGTCTGATCATCAGGCTATTTAAAAAGCAAAATGCAAACGGCGTACAGACAGGACAATACTTGGGAGAAAAATAAAAAAATGGGATAAATGGGAGAAAATAATACTTTTTTCTCCTCCAATGATTCAACCTTTTGCAACAAAAGGTGCTTTGTCTTTTCCACACCTCTCCGGAATTCATCACATCAATAGCTCACAGCGATATCCTCTTCAGTTGAAGCAGGATTTAAGAAGACTGGGATTCAAACAGCCTGCCAAGGAAAAGTTGGCTGAAGAGCTCCTCAAGAGAGTTCCTGAGCCTTGATCTGCTGAAAAGCTGCAGATACAGGGAGGGGGGAGCGGCGGGAAAATCCTGGAGCGCTTGTCTACCTCTTAAACCCCAGCTGCCAGCAACCCTCAGGACGCTCAACTCACTGCCGGTGGAGAAACTGGGCTTCTTTACAATTATTCAACCATTGGCTAAAGCAGATATTTGTGAAACCAGCTCCACTGTCCACAGAGTGTGGAATAAAAAAAAAAAAAAGAGGACCAACTGGTCAAACAAAAACAAGGATGAAGCTTTTCTTTGGGGAGTGAGGGGCTGCTTACCCAGAGAGGTAACAAAGTGTTCGTGGGCACACAGGGTTTTCATGCAGCGCTTGTTCTTGTAGTCCCAGATCCTTAAGGTCTTATCGTCTGCACAGGTCACAATGAACTTGCCTCCAGGGTGGAAGAGGATACCACGCACCCAGTTGTCATGGCCAACCTGTCAGACAAACAGACTCTGCTCAAGACACCAGTTGCAAACCAATTCATCTCACTCATGAAGCTAAATGTTTTCGCTCTGGACATTTTATTCAAATATTTAAATATACATACAAATGACAAAAAGGTATATTTTAAGACAATAAGCCTAAAACGATCCTCACCAGTGTCATAAGGCACATGCCAATGCTAACATCCCACATCTTGATGGTTTTGTCTCTGGAGCCAGACAGCAGGAAGGGGCCTGGTTTACCACTCTTCTTGGTCTAGTTAGGCACAAAGAGGGAAAAACATTCAATATTAATGATGGTGCAAAACTAAAAACTGCAAAACTATGTAAAAAAAAATTATACTTTGGAGAAAAACATTTTGCACTCAAGCACAAAACACATAATATTACACATTAATCCAAATAGAAAATAATCAAAGTCCAAACAGTAGTAACTAGGAAATTACATTTTAAGGGACTGTACTGTGACCTTGCATCAATTGCTGTTTTACTATAATTAAAAAAAGGAAATAATGCACACTTCATCCGTCACCATGGGGAAAGAGAGATTAGCTTAAATAAACTCATTAACTGCTACATTTACCACCAAGTACTGTTAACACAATAAAAAGAAAGATGCCTGAAAGCTGTGTCGGGCACACTGGAGCTAACAGTCATTACATGCCTAACAGTTTTAACTGCATCGGTGGAGACTGGTGATTTCTTGGATGCACCTGCCAGCTTGTTTGAACACAGAGCATCAGTGAAGCTGCGTTTCACTGCTTTGGTCCGTTGAAATGTTTTGATAAATTGATAATTCGATATAATTACTGTGCCTCTCGGGCAAACATCACATTCACAAAGCCACATTTCTTCAGTTTCGTCAGTATATATTATATATAATATATAATATGTGAGTGTTTCACATTGCGGACAACAGCTGTCTCCGTCAGCCCCCTCCCAGGCAATAATATGCAACTTCTGTGCTTCTCACTTCAGTTAAGAAGCAAAACAAAAATCTTTCTGTGCAAGTTGACCACCATTTTCCCTGCACACAGGTTAGACTGGGACAAGTGCTGCGGGGGCAAATATTGTTTTAATCTGACAAGGCTACAATTGGACACACTTGAGATCACAAGGCATGAGGAGGGGGTCTGGGATGACTCTGGGCCATGCTGATATTCCATCTGTGTATGCACACACACACTCTTCCTTTAAACTGGCCAGTTCACATGGCTGTGAGTCTGAGCCGTGATGTATGAGACTCACTGACATGGCTGCGCATGTAGAGAAGGAACACGCCCTCCATCATCTGATAGTGTGAGAGAACCAGCGTTTATCATCAACAACCTTCCCTTGGTACGTAACCATGAGGTTACCAGCTAACACACAAATTGATCTGCTACTGGTCCACTGTCTGCTCTGCCGTGCTTTGATGATTTATTACGCCGGACACCTGAGCATTAGTCTGAATTCCTCACATTCAAGTCTGTAGCGTAACTTCGTCTAAGTGTACTTCTACAGTATGTAAATCCACCATTGCAATTAAGTGTATGACTGATCCAGAATATAGTTGGTGTAACAAAACAGCATGCAGAGCTCAAGAGATTTGGCCTGAGATACCCCCAAACCCTCAAACCCTGAGCGGTCCTTTACCTCGGAGCCTGTGGCATCCTGGATGCTGGGGTAGGCGCTCTCTGGTGCCCAGGAGATGCACTCCACCACATGTTCGTGCTCCCGCAGCTCAGCCTTGCAATCTTTGGAGGCCACCACCCACACACGCACAGTTTGGTCGTTGGAGCAGCTGGCGATCAGTGTGCCGTCCTGGTTGGGCCGCACCATACGGACCCACTCCCTGTGGCCTGTGAAGGTCTTCACACAGTAGCTAATGCACAGAAGACAGTGTAAAAGAGTGGATATGATGAATCAAAACACAATATCGTGCTTTAAACCAAAACAGGGGTTTTCAGGATTTCTATTTAGGGTGCGTACCCAGTTGCCACCTCCCACATTTTTATGGTTTTGTCCCTTGAGGCAGAAACGATGTGATCTCCGTTGGGCATGATCGCTACAGACGAAACATTGTGGTCATGTCCTGGAAAACACAAAAGGACAAAAACAAGATTTGAGTAAAAGCCAGAAACCATCACAATAGTTTTCTGAGCAACACAACCCAACACAACATTTGAACCGACAAAATGTAATCTAATCATTTCAGTGACAACATACAATGCTTTTAATATTTTCTTCTTTAAAAACAGGTGAATCATACTCAAAACTCCAATTTTTTATTTTTTTTATTTTTTTAACGTCTTCAGTAACCAACAGCGCCAAAAAACGATGGGTTGGGTCGCAATTAGCCAATTAAATGACAAGCGAAGCAGCCAATTTGGTGGAGCTTACTTTGTTCCACGGAGAATAAGAGATGCCTAATTACCTAGAAGCTGGGCCATATTTAAGCTGCTAAACAGATGAAGACAACAGTAAGTGTACTCTAAAAGGCCAGCTTAACTGAGTGTGTGTGTGTGTGTGTGTGTGTGTGTGTGTGTGTGTGTGTGTGTGTGTGTGTGTGTGTGTGTGTGTGAGGTTTTGTCTCCGGCTCTACCCAAAAACAA
>JAVQJL010006077.1:0-34376 GCA_036024295.1 Nannoperca obscura
GTCCTTTGTCTGATGCAATTAGAAGGTCATTTGTGACTTTCACCAGTGCTGTCTCTGTGCTGTGATGCAGTCTGAATCCTGACTGAAAGTCCTCAAACAGATCATTGTTGTTTAGAAAGATATACAACTGATTGGCGACTGCTTTCTCAAGGATCTTGGAGAGAAAAGGAGGGTTAGATATCGGTCGATAATTTGATAAAACCCCTGGATCAAGAGTGGGTTTTTTAAGAGGAGACAGATATTACCTTTGGGAGACAAAACGTTTTTTAAACTCCTCTGACCAGGAGTAGAATAACCCAGTGCAGATCCCGGTGGCTGCACATATTTAACTTATTTGTAATATTTACACTTCAGAGGCATTTCCAGGAATGATAATAATAATTTCAGTGACCATATATGTAATCGTATCTTTACTGGCCTTCCCCCTCCTGTCATAATATCACAAATTCTTGTTGGACCCGCCATCCTCTCAAACCCTGCTTTCCTCCTGTCTGTGTTTTGCACTGAAAGAACATAACAAACTCTGCTCCACTTAGGCCTAATGCATTTTGTGCAAGCTAAGACTGAGTTTAATTTGTGTGCACGAGCGTATGGTTCTAGGTGTGGAGGTAATGTGGGTGATGACGAGGTAAACAATGACTCTGCTTGCCAAGTGTTCCCCGTTTTTCCAACATTTAATCCTTAGTACAAGCATGTGCGTATACAAATGCAGTGACAAGCTTATGGGGCATTTAAGGTCACTTGATGACACATATATTGTTGACAAGTTAGTCAAACTCATATCCATGGACACATATATTCATTTATGACACAGGTGCATCTTTTGACAGAACAGAACAAAAGTGTCATATTTTACAATAATGCCATCATTGACATTTTGAGTGTATATTTGAATAACATTTACATTTAGTTGTGTTTCATATGCTGTGCCCAAGGCTGTATTTCCTAAATGCATGGGCCAACTTGTGCATTTGGTTTATCTGGTGGGTTTGTTATAATGAGAAAGAGGCATTTGTTCAGATTGGCTAGTGGTAATAGTTAACAGATACTCCTTGGGGCTTTTTATTTTGGTAATGACAGACTCAAGCAGAACTACATGTACAGTCCCAGACTCATGTAGACCTGACAATAAATTGCTCACTATCTCCGTGTGTATCTGTGTGTGTGTGTGTGTGCGTGCGCTCCATTGATGATGTTTAAACGAGTGGCCTCAGCTGTTTCAACAAGTTAAACAATCTTTGCAAACACAGTAGACAGAGAGAAGTAAAGAACGAAAGAAAGAGGGAGAAGTAGAGAGGAAGATAATTCTAGGTTACAAGCTTCCTCTGGGATATTTTTCTCAAAGAACAAAGAATTCATCAGTGTAACTTTCTGTTTTTTTCAACATTTCACTTAGAAAAATGTTTGGTGGTCTCATAAAATCGCAGCCAAACAGAGGGAGACGGTAATTTTATAATGATAATGACTGAACTCCAAATTCTACATGACAGACGCTCCGGGGAGACAACTGATAGAAGCAAACCACAGAAAAGCGGGCAGCAGGGGAACGTGGGGGGGTGAAAGGATGAGAGTGGATGAGGGTACAGATTGTAGATTTGCTTCAACTAGATTGTGACCCTAACCATATATTCAGGATTGACTTACCTTTTCCTTTTAGGTTTTTAAAGCTACCAATGTATGATTATCGAGTGTGTAATTTTCAGTGTCCAATCCTTCAATCCTAGAAGATGTTAAGGTTTTACAATTATACTTGGTTCTTGTACTACATTCTTATTTTTTCATCTGTGATATCTTTTTGTATTAACTTCTAGGTGCTAGCCAAAGTAGATGGGCTACCAGCAGGAAGCCCCACGGTAGGATCTGTTATTATATGCCTCTTGTTTATTTGTGCTTTCGTGTGTGTGTGCAGAGGTCATTTTAGGACATCTCAGACTCATCCAGCACTCGTTTACCAGGCTCGGTCTGAGCTGTACCATGGCACGCTGGCATCACGTCATTTTCAGCTAGAAATGTAGCATACTAATGTATTTGCATAATGATACCTTAATTATATCATACCATACTCATAGTCCCAATCATCACTTATAAATAACATTTGAAGGTACAGCTTTATTATTGTGTTGCACATTTTATCAACAAATTAACTAGGTTAATTCTTATGTTGCTCAAATAATCCAAAACTAATCTGTAACTGGTTCACAAAGAGTTCCAATGAAGCATAGATTATTCTGTTTGCTGACAGGACAGCTAAGGCTGATGAATGTTGAAGTAAGTGTGACAAATTGCAGTTCAGCTAAGTCTAGCAATGATCTTGGAAAAACAGCAGTGCTTTGAAAGCTGAGTCAGAGCTAAACACTGTATATGTGCTTTGTGGATTGCGTTGTGTGTTGATAATACTATTTGCAGTATATTGTGGCCCTCTTTGTACCTAATGTATCCACTCTCTCTGCATGCCCTGTCTTCCCCCCAAAGACCCAAAACATGGATGAAGCAATCCGGAAGTGTCCAGACATCACAGATCGTCTGAGGCTTCTTGAGCAGGAAGTGGCCCGCAACAAAGAGGAATCTGGCAAGTCGCAAGCAGAGGTGGAGAGGCTAATGGCAGCTCTAAGGGATGCTGAGATGGACAAATCGTTCAAGGAGAAGAGAATTGCTGATCTTGAAAGGTGAGGATCAAAAATTCAGTGACATTCATTTTCCATCACAAGACACCATGTGGGTGTCCTCAGTGAGCAGTGTCCTTCCAAGTGACCGGATCTTTGTAAGATCTCAATTCATTCCTAAGTGCTCTATTTATAAAGGAGTAATCCACGAGACATAAACTGTCTAGATCGTGTCCTCCCAGCACTTGAAACCACTTCCACGCTGTTGTGCTTTTTGCCTGATGTAATCACACTCTAGAAATACACACTAACCTATGTACTATGTGTTGTTTTTAATGATTTGGCTTCATGTTTTATCATTTGTTTCTGTGTATCAACGTCTGCAGACCTGGGTAAGTAGTTCTTAGTTTGCCTGTTAAACATACCATCATGATACTGCCAGCTCTGTTCATAGCCATCTTGACACAATGCCATGACTGTTGGGTTTGATTTGGAACTTTCCCAAGTATAAAGTTGGAAACTTGGGCATTTTGGCTCAGGTCAGATTCCCAGGAGGGGAAGATTTGACTATCCTAGTGGGACAGTAAATGTACAATGCATTTACGGCAAACAATCTCGCCCTCATTCCTTTCACAGCAATAACACAACAAGAGACTTTATATGTTATCCTCATTTATATCACTGGAGACGTATAGCCTCTCTTTTGTGTTAACTTTTTAAAATGATATCATGATTGCTATCATTTGTGTTTTTTCTCATATCATACTGTGTTGTTACATATGTGTCTGTAAACCCAACAGATAAGTGGTTTTGTTTCTGTCTTTGCACTACCGTAAATACATACAACAAGTGTGTGTGTGTGTGTGTGTGTGTGTGTGTGTGTGTGTGTTTGAGTTTGCCAGGCAGGCAGCCAGCAGCATGCCAGTAGGAGGTGGTGTATTTAGCCTAGACACTGGCTGTTTATACTACTCTGTTTATTACTGGCAAAGTGCTACTCAATTATCATCTGATTTATGGATCGGCGTGGCTTGTATATGTACCCAAATGAGTGGTTGTTTAGTGCCTTTAGAGTATTGTATGAGAGTGTTTGCATTTATATTTACTTGGTGTGTGTACATGTATGTGTGAATAAACAAGAAGAAAGAGGCATGATTTTGTATGTGTGTCTACACATAGTGTGTATCTGAACTTGGCGCAGTTATAGTTAGTAGTGTGCGGATTGAGTGGGTGGATTCTCTGTTGGATGGATCACCACCCGCACAGAAGAAGCCATGAGTGTGATAAAGGTATGTGAAAGGGCATTTTTTCACATGCTGTTGCCCCATCAGGTGTTTTAACACTAGATATGGTTCTGAATGGTTTAGAATGCATCTGGATGGGCTGCATGTACTGGATCCAAAGCAGTTTCCTGCCTCATTCATTACCCGTTTTACAGACTCTCCACTCTGGCATGGAAACCGTGTTGACTCAGACTGTGTGGGAACGCATGAGGATCAAGTATAATAAAGATACAGTAGCTCCCGCAGAGTTTGTTCACACAGTCTACCCTCTGTTTCCATGTGTGTGTGTGCCTCTACCTCTACATGTGTCTCCTGCCCAAACGTGTGTGTTAATCTGTGTGTTTAGTTTCTGTGCAAATGTGCGTGCAGCTATGAGAGGGACGTGAGTGTTTGGTATCAAGAGTTTCTTTCCCCTCAGCTCGTCCATCTTATCGGGGCTGCTGTCTCATTAGTGTCAGCCAGCCACTCCTGTCAGTCTGACCCCTCCAGTCTGGTCAGCGCGTACAGGTCAGAGGTCACATGCAGGTCAGCCGCAGGGTATCAGAGGAGGATGCACTGAAGTCATACGCTGCCACTGTTAATATAGACAAAATAGAAGAAATATAATTTGTATACAAGCACATAAACATGTACTCCATGTACTTGTTTTGAAAGTATATATGACTTCTGTAGAGAATAGTAGCGCATCAAGTTATTGTAATTACAGTCTTGTCACGTTATCAGTGAAAATTTTGATTCAACAAAGAATTTCATAAACATAAATGCAGACACGAATGTTTGCACGTGTGTGTCCGTGACAGCATGGGCAGACGAGTGTCTCTGTGTGCTGATTGGACTTCTGTGTAAGACTGTGCGAGATGTGTCTGGGCAGAGGATGAATGTCTTTTTAATCAGAGTGTTTCTGTTGGAACTCGGTCAGATGGCCTATTGACCACTATCTGGATGGGGAGAGAGAAGAACAGATGAGGAAATGGACACTTTCTCATCCAGTTGGCAATGCAGCAGAAAGAGTCAAAGATGAATGTAGTCAGCAGGTCATTGTAATAAATACCTTCCAGCACAGCAGAAACTCACTCACATCTATTTCACAGCATAGATCTCCTAGTGATCTACTGTAAGTAATTAGGGATAACATTAGGTGGTTTATTGTTGGGGTGTTATTTACTGTTATGTGTGATGGTGTAATTCCTCACTAATCTGCTTAAGTGATCGGAGACACTGGCTAGGCTTTGTTGTAACCATCTGTATCAGCTGTTAACACTAATGCTAATAGCTGGATTGGTTAAATAGAGCTCTGAAAGCCATGGTTACTGATCTCTTGGAGCAGTTTGTGCAGATATGGTGGACTAATTTGAAAAAAAGGAATATATTTTATAGCATGACTTAGCAGGAGTGAAGCATGTTAGTAGCACTTTGAGTGTCTGCTCCACATCATGTTTATACCATGTATTTAGTTGGTAACATGGTATTGAATGTTTAAATGTACAAGAGAATGAGTCTAGTGAATGGTCTATTTGAAACACGACTTGTTTTAATTAACCTTAAATATTAGGAGGAGATAAGTATTTAAGGTTGTTGCATGCAAGCATCTGCAGTTTCATAAATTTGAGATATGCATTGTGACAAAAGTTCTAACATGGGCATTGGAAAAATGCTTTACTTTGTTATGCTAGGTGAACATAAAGCCTTGTTTCTTTTAGCTTTATTTCCTCCTTCGTGGCTATATATTGTTAACTAGAGGAATTATTTTGTATAGTCCTCTTCTTCATGCTGTTACAGTCCTATATTTTTAATGTTTCTGCGGTGATGTGGGAGCTATACTCTGAGAAATAAATCAGCCTCCCAGTCTGACCATATCACAGCTATTGACGTGGTAAGCACTCTGGTATGTAAGGGAGGGTTTCAGGAAAAGGGAGGTGTGTGCGTGTGTGTTATATATACTGTATGCATTTGTGTGTATGTATGTCTGTGTGCATGTGTTAGTATAAGGGGAAATACATGTTGGTGGTGGAGTTTGACATGGGTCTGTTGGCTGGTAGGAATTGGTGGTTGTATTTGAATAGCTGGCTGACAAATATTCATACACTCACAATCAACCATTTGCACACATAAACACACACATATCATTTTTTGGCCTTATTCCTATGGCCATAATCAAACTCCAGATGTTGAGAGCATCAATCTTTTGAAAACACACACACTGTATGCATACGTGCCAAAACACACATAACATCCAAAGTCTCTGTATATAATATTTCTACATGAAAATGTAGACAGTGATCATTTCTGTGTATTTGCAGGTGTCCATATAATTTTAATGGCCATTTTAGCTTTGAAAATGAGCCTTGAACTTCCTGTTTTACTGTTGCACCTGCACCAGAAAAGAAACACAAATCAAATACATCAGATACAAGAACAATACCCTACATACAGTGAATCACATGACATTTTCTCACATTTAAACATGTAGACACACAAACAGACTTCCTTTCTGTTTCATCCTGTCATACACACACAGACAGTCTATAAAGGCAACAGTGAAACAGTATTTGTATTGCGATAAGACATGTCTAAGCACCATAACGCATCTATCAGTAATAAACAGACTTCTTCTGTTTGGATCTCTCAGCACTGCATCTAGACAAGCGCCTCAGATAAAACTTTAGACTCCAGTGTTGACCCAACTGCCTCACGCTCCACTTGCATAGTCCCCCATTTCTTCTCCTCCTCTCTCCTCTTTTGCATGACACAGAAAATGTATTTAATTCAGGTTGTATCTGCCTCTTATTCTATATATTGTGTGACCCTGTGTAGTAACTCCCCTGGTGTGTCCCTGTCTGCTTGAATCAGAGGATTGTGTTCCACTTTGTTGTTTATTAAAAGAGAAGAGGAAGAGACAGAGTAGGAATTAAGAGTTATGAAGGGGAGATAGAAATCTAGATTTTTGTTTTTCTTAAAAGGTTATTACTCCTTTTGACCTTTATTTACCCAGGCAAAGTCAACTGAGAATGTATACTATTTTCCATCAACACCCTACTTAATATTCACAGTTTCCCACATTCAGATCTCAGAGCGGCCCAGTGTGACCGCAGCTTCCTGCTGTTGGCCACTCAGTCTTCTGGAGCCATTCAGTTAGTCTTTGTGCCTTGCTCAAGGGCATGCCAGCAGTAGGCCTTGGGGCCCTTCTAAATGGACGAAACAAACAAGAAGAGAAAATAAAGGGATAATGGAAAAATAGAGTGGAAGAGATAAAGAAAGAATAATAGAAATATGTTCAAGGTAAAAAAAAAAAAAAATTGTGCTGTGCTTTGACAGCCAGAAATAAAAAGAAGCTGCTTATGTTGGAAGGCAGATGCGTGGAGTGCTCCAGGTGAAAGAGGCAAGAGGAAATGTGAAAAATTACTTATTACGCTCAGTTTAGGAAATGGCTAGACTCATGCACAGTGCTGTCTCTCTCTTTTTCTCTCACTTAATCTTTCAAAGAAATGTCACGGCAATGAAATACTATTTTCCCCCCATGAATTTACTCATTTCGGCAATCAAGAAATTGCAGCTCTCCTTCTTATTTTCCACTCACATGCAGCCCATCCCGTCTGTTTTTTATTCACACTCTCCCTGCCCCCATTGGCCTTCACATTGGTCAAAACACTTACTTCATTTTGCACTGATGGGTTGATGGGGGTATATCAGCTATCAGAAGGGACCAGCGTGTCTGCTGGTTTATACACCTGTGCCAGTAGCGGCTGCGTGTGATAGCTGATATGCCCTCATGGCAAGTTTGTTCTCCATGGACATGCCTCTGAGCTTATAAAAACACACACAGTGACATCAAAGATCAGAGTATAAACAGATTCTTCTCCTCCTCCTCCTCCTCCTCTCTGCATAAACATTGGCCCATGTACATATGTGTGTACATATATCTCTGAATCGTAACAGAATCTTATGATTATCTTAATTTATGCAGCACTTTTTAAAGCCCACTCATCAAAATGATTTAAAAAATGTTTAAAATCAACAGCTTTCATTTTAAAAAAAGAAAGAAAGAATCCAGAGACATAAAACAACAGGCCAAATAAACTGATCAACGCTGTGTGTTTGTACAGGGGGAGTCATATCAGATATAAATTCTGACATAAAGTACTCCCATTTCACTCTGTCTTCTCTTATTATAACACATATTTCCTCAAAGGTTTTGAAAGGCACTATGTTGTGTGTGTGTGTGTGGCAAGGTGAGTGTGTATTTAATGTATTCATCATCTTGTTAGGTATGTTTCACATTAATTGCACACTGACATCACTCATAAAACCTGACACACACAAACACACACACACACCATTCTGAGGGCTGTGACAAATATTTGCCCATACGTGGGGGCAGCTTGTAGGTTTTTCCCAGGGTAAACACACCAGTGTGAATATGGAATAATAATGTGGCGCATTTTAGCAGCTGCTCGGTCACAGCCTGTTTACAGTGTTGGAGGGTTCTCTTAAGCGCTAATTTGTCACTGTCAGCTTTCTTGCACTTAAAAAAAGTGTGGAGGCCAAACTGGGAGCTCAAAGAGTGTGTTTTGCTTCTATTTTGAGAGTGTTTGTGAGATGATATAGATGGTGTATGAGTGCAGCTGTGTGTGCCTTATGGTGCATTGTTTTTGTGGGTTCATGTACCAGTGTGTGTATTGAGTTGAGAGTGTTTGTGCGTTCATTTATATTTCTATATATATTTCTGTGTTTGTGTTTCTGTGTGTGTGCGCGCCATAGTTCTGTGGCTAAGTAAGTTCGGTAAATGACAAGAAGCAGGTCTTACTGTGGAGGTAAATACACGGTTTAGCTCTGTAATCAGCACCTCAGCAATGCACAACACTGACAGCAGATTTATTGTCCTGTGTGTGTGTGTGTGTTTCTGGCAGTGTCTGTAGACATGCGCCAGTTAATTTTTTTATAAACACATGCCCTTGTGTGCATCCTGTCTTCTTATCTGTCAACTTGCCTCTTGCACATATCTATTTTTGAGAATGTGTGTTGGTGTGCGTGCGTGTGCTTGCATCCCTGTCTACATGTGTTTGTGTGTTAGGTTGTTGAAAGATTTACACAGCAGTGTCTCATCTCCATCAGTCAAGTCCTGTCTTGTCCCAGTCTGCCATGTTACTAAGACTAGACATACGCACGGTACTTCTCTGCTTTACTGTACACACTGTAGCTCTACCTTTTACCTTTATGACGTAATATTGTATAATAATAATAATAATAATACTTTTTTAATTAACACTCGCCTACATAAGCACCACAAATTCAAACTGTAGAGAAATCTATTTAAAGTGAAATGGGGCTTTTGTACTTTGTGCACATTTTTACATACTGGATATACATCATTGTCAGATTGTGTGAAATGCCAATCTTTTTGTATTCAATGGTTTTAATGAGTGGTTTACATTTCTTTATTTATTGAGCGACTGTTTATCTGTTGTCACCCATCTTTCTCTATCTGAAGGCAAATCAAGTCTCCTAACATCCAGAAGCAGACATTGCCGGTTGAGATGAGGAAAGATGCCCTGACTGATGGACATCCACACTCTTTATTGCAGGTTTGAATATGTGTGTGTATGAGTGTGTGTGTATGCACACGTGTACATTCCTTGGCCTCTAATTAAGCTCTTCATCACCTCTTCATCCCAGAGAGGGCAGATTTGCTCATACTGTACTCATTTTTCCTGCCCTCTTCTCTCCTCTTCTTTCCTTCTCGCCTCTTTTGCAAGCTGCTCCTCAGAACGTATTCTCTTATCCCCTTCCTATGTCTCTCCCTACATTTTGCTCTCTGTCGTCTCACTCCCTGTCTACGTAATTCTGCTCTTCTGAGCAGAGAGAGCCCTGTTTCTGTCTTTCATGCCTCTCGCCCTCCCTCAGTGCATCCCAGAGTCGGTCCTAAGTGGAAGAGACAGGCATTTAGTCCAGCAGAAATCAGCTCCATACGCCAGCCGGGAGGGTGGCATAGTGACTCATATGGGAATGGTAAATAAGTGAGTCCGGTCAGGCAGGAGGGAAAATCTTTCTGTACCGTTTTTGATATAACTGATATAATTCCATGCATGATCATATATTGACCATACATAATACTAGTGGTAGAGCAAGTTTATTGTCATTTATCCATATCAAAACCTGGTAGATAGACATTGCTCTGTTGATGGCAATGTCTGTCTGTTGGTTGGTCCACCATGTTATAACTATTGGATGGTGATTCCTTGACTTTTCACTTCCACCAATACCTGAAAAACATTCCCATCAGCCTCAGCTGTACTGCAATTTTCTATAACTAATTAACTAATGTTAATATGCTAACATGCTAAACTATGATGGCGAACGTAGTAAACATTATGTTAGCATGCTGACGTTAGCATTTAGCTCAAAGCACCGATGTGCCTAAGATCAGTCTTACAGAGCTGCTAGCCTGCCTGTAGACTCTATTAACATAAACCCATAACATAATCAAACATTTTCAATAAGGATTTCTTAAATTTGGTAATTAATAAATTAGGATCTGATGTGCTATGAGTATTAGATTAGACAGTAAATTAACTATGTAATGGCAAAACTGTCAAAAAGTTGGCATTTCTGCACTGCAATTATCTTTTTATTTTAGTTTATTTCTTATCAGTCAACATATACACCAATACGATATATTTTTGAGAAGCTTATCCATTGGGCTCTAATCCATATACAAGTATACAACTGAACAAAATGCTGAACAATTAAGTAAGACCCCAAGAGAGGCCTGTCTAACAGCGTGACGTTATAATAGTGTTATATTAAGAATAGAATGATGAAATACAGCAGCAAAAGTTTAGCAGCAATACTGTAGAACATGTAAAAGTGGGACATACATAACAGTTAGAGTGACCACCCTATATTCCAGCTCACTATCCATGATGTTAATATGTTATACACACAGTATGCGTTCTATACATTGTGTTTGCTCAGCAGTCAGGTTGCGTTATGGCCTCTATCGCTCTCACCCACTCCCCCTCACTCGCTCTCTCTCCGTTTATCTCCGGGTCCATCAGGAACACAGCATGCTCCGAGGGTAAACACAAACAAACAGGGCCTTCCCTCATTGCTCCCTCTCCCCATCCGTCCAGGAGAGTTTATGTGGGATGGAGTGATAGCATCTCTCCGCTCCATCGTCTCCCTCGCGCCATGCTGCACTTCACAAACACAGAGAAAACACACATCGGAAATGTTCACTTCAAGCCTTCACACAGGCCTTTTATTTCTCTTTTATCTGTAACAGAGAGGCATCAGTGACACTCAATACCACCCTTCTATGTAGAAACACAAGGATTATTGTAGAATCTCTTTTTTGTTTTTTTTAAATCTGGGGACAGTTAAAGAAGTAAACACATTCCAGGATTTTCATTCAATCCGAGCTTACCCCCACAGTCTGTACACTTGACTGAAACTGAATATGAAACTTCTGGCCATACACACATACTTAACATTTTTTAAATCATGAAATAGGAAACATAGAGATTGATGCTGCACACTTAACTTTTTTTGACAGAGACAGAGACAGATGTTTGTGTCTGCCTGGCTCAGGCTATGTGGGTAAGTGGTTTGTGTGTGTGTGTGAGAAGCTGAGGATCATAGGTACACAGCTCGTGGAAATGTGCATTCTCTCACTCTCTACTCGTTTATTTTAGTGATTATAATCCCTCCATCAAACCAGAAAGGGCCAGACTCCATAATGATCCTTCCCAAGGGCATTAGGTGATGATTGGTGCTGCAGAGGCAATTATCTATCAATTTCTCCACTCTCTCTATCTCTCTTGCCCTTTTTTTCTTGAAAGCCAGCACTATTCTCTCACATAACACATAACAAACTCACATAACACACAGATATGAACTGACAGAGACAGACGGACTCATATAATGCACATGTGCTGACACACACACACACACACAGGCAGACACAGCTTTCGGTCGGGTTTCACTCGGGGGTCCCGCGGTGGCAGCCCCATCTCAGTGGGGTGTATGTATGAGTGTGTGTGTGTGTGTGTACTTCTGTCTGTTGGGCAGGGTCAGACCAGTACTTGTTGATTCTGGTGCATCGAATTACTGCCCGTCTGTCACATCCAATTACAGCTTTGGCCTGCTGACACACACAGCCTGCCTCTGTATGTATGTGTGCGGGTGTTTGTCGCTCGCCTCCAGCTGTGTCGTGCTGACGTGAGGAGTCACAAGTATCCGCTTGTGATTTGGCTGGCTCGGCACTATTTTCATCACACTGAGAGATAATCCCATTGCTCCTGTTTCTCTTGATATTGCTGAATTTGTCGGTTAATTTGTCTTTTTTTGGTAATGGTTAATGGACTTCACTTATGTAGTGCTTTTTAACCTTAACGGTTCAGAAAGCGCTTTACAGATTGGTCTCATTCACCCACACACATTCACACACCGATGGCGATTGAGCTGCCATGCAAGGTGCTGCCCCAGACCCTGGGAAAATGGACGACTAAATAAGTAAATTGTCTTTCTCATGAGGGAGCCCAGTTATTTAATATTTACTGTTGACTTTGAAGTTACATCTTGATGACTTGATATAATATTTATACGGGTACCAACTTAAAACTCATTGTTTTCCTCTTTAATATTTATCAGGGGCAGTTAATAGGCCATTCATATGCACATTGTATGTGGCACTGTCTCGTAAAATGACTTTCACTTGACTCTCCTCCAATTTTCACGCTTTCAGCATTTTTTTTTGCCATCACATTAGGTTTACCATGTGTGAGCCGTGGCACTGTTTAGCCTGGAGCTCCTTTTATACAAAACAACAAATGAGTCTATTCAGAGTGCTGTCACTTACTTAGTAATATCATTAGACACACACACACTCACATTGAGCTCCATATATTAGTTATAGACCTGCAAAGCTGCAAGAAGCTGCGCTTCCAAGCATTCTGAATTGGACAGTTTCCAACGTATCCTCACCCTCACAACAATGTCTGTTGTTCCGGCACACCTTCTTGCAACTTGTTGCTTGTACTTTGTCATATTCATTTGCTTGATGATTCCACAAGTTTGTGGTATTGAAGCTTAAAGTGACAAAACACCCATTTTGAATTCTGCAAATTTCTTTCTGCTCTCAATGTAGTGATATGTTGGTCGCGAACGAGAGATTACTTCTTCTTTTCTTACTTTTTTGGTAAGTGAATAGCTTAAGACAGAATAATAGAATGATCCTATAACTTATTTGTTAAACACGATCCAGAAACGTCTTATTTTGGTAAAAACATTAAGAGCCAGAGACTTTTGTATGTTCAAATGTTTATGTCTCTATAGAGTTATGTAATTACACATAATGTAACAGTGTTTGCTTTTTAAAATTATTTTAGGTTTTTATAACAAAACATCATGTAAAATTATGGTATTCTGGAAATTATGGTTTAGTATAATAATGTGATACATGTGCACACAATACTAATCATAGGTCAAGATATTGCTAAATTTGGCTGAATTATAAAAGCCAGAAGTAGTACTAAATTAAGAGCCGTTCATTGGACAAATGTTCACATGATATTTCATGGTCAATAGTTCATATTAAAATGTGACTTTTATTTTATTTCCTACATCATCTGATCTGGTGTTTTTGGATAATGTGAATTGTCTTACAGAGTATTCAATTGGCACAGTTCTAGTTTGTGTTTTGCAACAAGTGTAACTGAACTCTTTGTTCAGTTTGAAAGTGTCTCCTCAGCCAAGGCTTCTGCACTGCCCCCCCAAAAAAGTGTGAACGTGTGAACTTGAAGGCGAGTCAACTTTTGAGAAGTAGGAGAGAAAGTAGAAAAACAAAATGAGAGAGAGAGAATCGGAGGGGGGGTTTATTATTTCTGTCCAGTGTTTTCTTTCACAGTTCCATCACCCGGTGTGGAGAGGGATCCTTTTCCCCCCACTCACCATAGGTGTCAGAGAGGCCACACACAAACTGTGCATGTGAGCGTGCACAGTCTACTCCACACACCAACACTCAAACATGCACACTCATATGGATGTCGGCAAAGGTCACAGCACTTACACACTCCCTCCTCTCTCCATCACTTATCACTCCTTCTGTCTTGGCTGTGTCTCTTATTTCTAAGAGAAGTGTTGTTCTTCTCTCACCACAACTTTTACTCAAATAAAAGTCACTCCTTTGTTTCTATTTTACATGGACTGGATTTCTTTTAGCAAAGGGACCATAAATACACCTTTTCTCAAATGTTTGGCAAATGTGCCAATGTAGTATTATTCCAGTGCTAATACATCAGATGATGAGTTTTTAAAACACAATATATTCAAAGAAAAATGCTTTCTCCCTGGCTTTTGCTACTTTGCTTCCAACCCTCCTCCTCGTCCTCCTCCTCTGAACTCCTTTCGCACCCCCACCCCACCCTTCAGCTTCCTCTTTCAGCTTCCCAGGATGCCATGCGGGAGACTTCGGAGCGGATCAGGGAGTTGGAGAAGGCGCTGAGGGAGAGCATGAACACCTCCGCACATAGGGAGGCTCTCTGGGCGCAAGAGGAGGGTGCTCGTGTTCAGGCCCAGAGACAGGTTTACCTGATGTTTCACACACTGATGGAAGGCTCGAGACCAGAATGCACATATACACACTCTCATACACATAGTCTCATGCATCCCTATATAGGCAGCCTGATCTACCTTTAAAACAGAGTGCAGGTATCAGCTCACATAGGGCTGTGAAGGACCACTGAGAAAACGTGAGGAACTTAACTGCACCCCCATGTGGCGAAAAGTGTAACCACCGGCAGACTGTGGTTTATGAATGAACCATAATCATTTAATATGTAGCTCGTAAACAACAAATATCATTATTACAAAATGGATAGTCATCTTTTGCCTCCTGTCTGTTATTTTCTTTTGTTTTTAATTCAGTTGTTATTCTATAAACATGCTGTTGTTTATTTTCTCCATCTAGACTGACATTTACAACTTAAACCAAAGATTCCTCCTTGTTAGGTTTGCTGTTGCATGCTTGAAAATGTGAGCATATGTTAAATATATTGTAAGTTTATGTGCATAAAATCAGAATTCATTACGTAGTAGACTTTAGACTTCTATTCTTGATGGAGTACAGGCTGCCCTTTTACTCTGTATGTCCTCCTATCTATCTGTCTTTCTGACTGCCAGAAAGCTGGTCTACATTTTTAAGTGGGTCCAAAAAAGTGTATGTGTGCATTTATGTGTGTGTGTGTGTGTGTTTGTGTGTGAACATAGGTGTGTCTGTGGTGGGAAAGAGAAACAGGGCAAGGGAGTGTGTTTCCTTCTGGTGTGAGCGTGCATTTGAATGAGAATGACCTTGCATTACTGATGAGTGCTACAAGTAATATGAGAGCGATCTGCGGTTAAAACAAGGATTAACATTTTGAGGCAGAATTGTGGCTGTATTGCCACAAACACAAATGCATGTGCTCCAACTTTCTCACACACACACACACAAACACTCACATACTCAATGACAGAAGCTGATAGAGGAAAACTTAAAAAATGAAGTGAGGAGATTGGTGGACAGAGTGGGAAAGTAAGAAGGTCAAACTCAGTTTAGAAATTTCAGTGAGAGCCAGTGCTAAATGTGGCTTGTTTTTTCTTTTTTTTGTGCAAATTCTGTACTTTACACGCTTGACTTACAGTCAGTGTGGATACTGTGTTTATCAAACAATATTCTGATCCACTGAGAAGTCTGAAAGAAAAGTATATTTATGTCTGTGGGACATTTCGCACGCATAGAAGTGGATGATTCAGCTTTGACCTAAGTTTACCCGTGTGTAGCCAAAAAATCCTTTCCTAACTTGTGACACGTTAACACTCATTGACCCCAAAAGCCATAGCTCTCATTTCAGGTCAGTCCAGACCCTACACATAGAGAGCATACTGAGCCAGCATACAGTCATACTGGTGACTGCACTTCACACGTATTGAGCTAGAGTTGCCGTCGTGATGTCCACTCAAGAAGAGATACCTATTTTGGTTGATGCACAGTGCTAGGTGCTGTCAACACACTGAACTGTGTGAGCCAGCGTGACATCACCACATAAGGAGGCAGCGAGTCAACATGCCATTAACATGCAGTTACACAGTCGTTAGTCAATTGCTGATCTTGCCTCGGACTCTGTAGAAAAAGAGTGTGTGTGGGGAGGGATGTTGGGGGGGAATAGAGTAATGGACAGGTCCTTCTGAAACATCACCTGACCCTGGCACCGTTTCAGAGTGCCCTGCCAGACACACATTCTCACATTTCCCCCCACCCTCACTCTTTCCTTGATTTTCTTCTTTCTTCTCCCCTCTGTCCCAGAGTAATCAGTCTCATGATGTGTAATGCGCTGAAAGTCTTCCATCAGCCTGACCTGCTGAAATGGAGCATGGGTAATGCCCCGAGTCACTTTTTGTTCACACCCCCGCTCTCTAAGTCTCTCACTCTGTCTCTGCCCCTCTCTGTCTCTAGTCTTTCTCCTGCCGTCATTTCTGCTGTCCATCCGTTGTCCTGAGCCTCGTTCATTCCCATCTGCCTTCTTAAGTTGTCTCACCCAATCATCTCTACACTCTCTCTCTCCCTTTCTCCCCATTTCTTTTCCTGTCTCTCTGCCTCCCTCCTTCTCTGTGGCGTTTGAACTAGGCCTTTGAACCAGCAACACCGACGCAAATGGACAAGAAGGATTTGGCCCTTACCTCTGAGCCCCCAATCAGCTTAGCAACTAAAGGGGCTTTGGGCCAGTCTTAGCAAGCCTTAGCCTGGCTGGGGGGCTTTGCCTTGAAGTTGAGCTAAATTAGCACGCACAGGCTCACCGCTAAGCTGATTAGGTCCCTAATTTCACTAAAATGCATTGTATTCCTTATTAATGATGTGATTGTGAAGTGAGGGCTAGCCTGGGTGGTGGACTAGTGGGGGACTGGGAGGTAGGCAGTAGGCGCATGAGGCTTGATAGACATGTGGTGGGTGTAAATGTTGTGTGTGTGTGACCCTTGGCTTTCAAGATGAAAAGACTGGCTTTGGAATCTTTTAAGCCTGGAAGAATACATTAAACATTAAACATGGTTTGATTTTGGACAGTTGATGTCTTGTTGACACTGGTTATATTAACTGCTCGATACTACTGAGGTCAGCTGTTGTTGGCAGGCAAATGGGGTGTATTTTATTTAAAACAATGCTTGTTACATTTCTTGGAAGATATGACTGAAAGTTGTCACTTTCCCACCATTTTGAATTTCTGTATTCCCCACTGGTTTTGCCTTTACCCTTTCTTCTCTGGCTCCATATGTGATATTCATGAACAGTCAGCAAGCACATTATCTGACATCTGTGAAACACACCTAAAAAACCGGCGGAGATGGAGAGTGTCCTGAAAATGTGTGAACGATTTGGCCCCTTCATAAAAGAGGCCCATTCCTTTTTTTAAGTCTTACCCCATGGAGTGCTTTCACCTAGTACTGCTTTTCTACATTTTGTTTTGCTTATCCTTCACTTTCTTTTCCTTTGTTCATTTGCAATCCAACACTTCAGAATTTGTTGCTTGACTATCTTATATCACACATTTGCAAATCATCAGTATTGAAGAAAGATAAATACATATTATTGCAGCCTTCTGTTTACATCATCTGAACAAGCCTGCCTAGTATTGCATCCTATTGTAAAGTACTTGTTGTTAGACAATTAGACACTTCCTGTCTAAGGATAATGACACCCTGAGGTCACATCCTGTCTGTCAGACACTCAGGTTGGACACGCAGGCCCACATGGCTGGAGGGCATGTGTGTGCAGAGTGAGTACAAGTAGTTGAAGGACTGAGCATTATTCTCACCTGCCCTAAAGTAGAGCCACACTTGAGAGTGAGATAAAATAAGTGAAGAGAAGTGGGAGAGAAGAGTGAGCCCTTGTACCTAGTGCATGAGTCAGCGGACAGATCATTCAACTAACCTTTTAACCTTTGTAATTTCACCTGCACCTAGATGTCAACTGGCCATTTGTTTTCATGTTAAGACATTTCACCTCATTCTAGCATTCCTACACACACACGCACACCCTCTCAAATGCATGCATGCAGACATATAAAAATCCACACGTGTGTGCGTCTGATTAATATACCATGTCCATGTGTATGTGTGTGTGACCGGGCATGCATAAGTATACACTAAATCCTGTATAATGAATTTTATGTAGCATGTTACTGATTTAACGCTTTTTATGTTTGAGAACAGCGTGATGTGGATGAGTATCCCGGTATGTTTTGATGCTGTTTCTAACCTGTGTGTATATGTCTCCCCTTGAATAGTTGGAGGAGCTGATGGGGGCTTTGGAGAAGACACGCCAGGAGTTGGACGCCACCAAACTGCATCTGTCCTCCACTCAGCAGTCCCTGCATGAGAGAGACGGACACCTTAATAGCCTGCGCCAGGAGAGACGCAAACAGCTGGAGGAGATTCTGGAGATGAAGTTAGTCTCACACTCAGCCAGTCTTATTTATCTGTCTGCCTTCATCTACCCTATTTATATATTTTCTGTCTTTTAACAGATGTAACTCTTTTCAAATAGTAATAGGCCACACAGAATAATTATCACATACTCTGTAACCATATCCTACGTCTTGTATATTCATGGTTTTGCATTTCTATAATCAGTAAAAGACAGACTTCAGCTTATACCAGTAATATGAATTAATTTAACCCCATTTGCCTTAAGACAAAAATCCCAGTGATTAAAATTTATTAAACTGCATTTGCATTAAGATAAAAAGCTGAATGTGTAATGCAGAGCTATATTTTATAAGTTTTACAGTCAGAAAAATGTGTTTGTGTTTGGCTTCGTTGCTGCAGCAGAAAACAGTGTCTAAGATTGTATTAGTCATGTTTATCTACTCACCTGTTCTCATGTGCATCTGTGCATATAGACATCGGCACTGAGGTGTGGTTTGAAGCAGGATCAGCCGTTCTCTATAGCTGCCTTGTGAAAACTTACATTTATTGAGGACAGGTGGTGCAACCGTAGACAGCAGTTCCCAAAAATATGTGTGCTGTTTTGTTTTTCATTTGTATGTCTTAGTTAGAAAAGGAGGTGTGCAGGACCGGCTGCATCTTTATGTGTGAGTGTGTTTCAGTGGGTATGTATGTACTGTATGTGTGAGTGAGTTCAGGGATCTGTCGGGGGAGCGGCTACATGTGTGTTTGCTTTGAGCGCTGTGATTGAAGGAGCATGGAGCCACGTATCTGGTTGTCATGTGCCGCAGAGAAATGCTTTTAATGTCAGCCACTCGGTGCAGTACAAAAGGGAAGGCTGGCACGTATGTATTGAAAACACAACTTTTAAAATCCACTATGCCCCTCTGATCACACTAACCCTAAAAGAATGTGTGTATGTGTCTGCCTAAAGTATGTGTATGTGTGCAGTTTGCTGGAGACCCGAGAAAGAGAGTGCCCATGCCCATGTATCACACTCACGCACGTGTGATACAAACCATCTTCCTGTCTGCTCCAATTTTCACCATACAAACATGACCAGGGATGTTTAGCAGAGGAAATGTTTTAAATATGATACAGACACAATCTGTGCTTGCGTGTATGTGAAATTAGGAAAATGCTCACAGACCTGGCATGTGAATGATACTTTTGTACTTTACTGGCACTCGGCTTAAATCATTATTGTATAAGCATTAGAAAAATGTCTGAAGAATAGGGTTAGTGTGATGGTTGGTTAACATAAAGAGCAACAAAAGTAGATGGGATTTTTTGCCTTTATGTTTGACAGTTTGACTCAAGTCTACACTGGTAAGAACTAACAGAGGAGCACAAGGGGCACGAGAGTGTGTGTGGTCTGTTGTGCGTTGTATTCTGTGTGTCTGTGTGTACGAAGAGGACGGAGGCAGGGGTTTAGGGTCACTGATGATGAGGATTAAAGTACTGTTGAATTGCGAGCGGCGAAGCTTCGTGAGACTGACTTACATCTGAACAAGCCACAAAGATATGCATGCAGAATGCACACACAACCTCGGTGGAACTCACATATAATCACTCACGTCTGCAGACATGCACATACTTACACAAACTTTGGCTAAAAAGGGGGCCGTATTCCCAGAGCACAGCTCTGGTCCAAGTTAGCACAGGCAAAACTAAACAGGAAAGATAAGGCAGAGAAAGAGAGGTAACAAGAAAGAGAGAGAGAGGGAGAGAGAGAGAGAATGCAAGAAAAAAATGAGACAGAAAGAGAGAATGAGCGGGAGGGGACGATGGAATGGAGGGGCTACACAAACTGAAGTATTTCAAATCTTAGAAATCATGAGAGAAGTTTGATTGCATGCCAAGTTTCTCCTTCTCTCTGCTATAATGTGGCATTTGTCAAGAAGACCAGCTGAAGCAAACCATGTGAGGCACGTTCCCCAGTGAACTGGGGAGTTCTGTGTGTGTGTTTTTTAATGTGTGTGTGTTGTGTGTGTGGTGTGTGTGTGTGTGTGTGTGTGTGTGTGTGTGTGTGTGTGTGTAAGTCAGAGGGAAAGAGAGAGAGAGAGCTCTTTGCTTTTCAACACTGTTAATGAAAGAGACAAGAGGGGAAAAAATCATTTTCAATATCCTCTCATTGCATGCTGTGTTTCCCAGCTTGTATTGTGTGTGTGTGTGTGTGTGTGTGTGTGTGTGTGTGTGTAAGAGAGAGAGAGAGACAGGGAGAGCGAGTGCATTTTCATTTGACTTTTTCAGATATAGAGCTGAATGCTTGATGTTTAAGGAGCGATGTGGGTCTGTTCTATCACCCCACACCAGATTGAGTTTCCACCATACTGTACAATACTCACACACACACAGACACAGATGGCCTCCAGAGAAGCTAGCCATTAAATGAGTCTAGGGTCACGGGGTGTAGGTGCACAATAGAGAAATTATGTGTTTGGACGTTTTGAATAGCTAGTCATTGAGATGTTTCCATAGTCTGAATGGGATAATACTACACGCCATAACATTGCAGTGGCTTACTGAACCTGATCCCCCTGTAGACACTGGGAATGTAACTGATATTATCTCTGTTTACATTTTAGTGATGGAAAATTATGAAAGAGCAAAGACAAGCTAGCGGCAGCTTTGAGGCAGTCACATAAAGAGATGCAGGAAAACTTTAGAGGTAGAGAAGGGTAGAGTTGACAATTTGAGAGATGGAAGGGAAAATCATGCCAAAATTAGCAGAACGCCTCTGCAGGACAGTAGACGGTTAGAGAAAGAGAGTGGTTGTAGCAGAGAGTTAGGGAGGAAATAGTAAATGATGGGGGAATAAAAGGGATGACAGAGTGAGGGAGTGATTGATGGAGGGGGGGTGATGGATGAGGAAGGGAGGAGGAGAATGATGGAGGAAGTGGTGGAAGAAAGAACAGGGAAAAGATGGAGTAGAGCTGTGAGGGATGGGAGGGAGCACAGTCTGGAAGCAGAGAAGAACTAGAGAGTGGGAGAAGAGCTGGTGAGAGTAAAACTGTACATAACGTACCATCAGCAAACACCTGCACCACACCCGACAATAAGGAACTTCCACCTGTTCATTTACATTTTGATTTTTAACATAAGAAAGCCTACATTGAAGTGCAAGACATTTAAAAACCAAATGGAATATATAGAAAAATCTCTATTTTACCAAAACACCCTAAACAACATATTGGACACAAATGCCACATAGACTAAATCCTCATTTTAACATAAAAACAGGAGCTCTATTAATTAAACACTTACGCCCTTGCTTCCTTTTGTGCCATTCTGCAAAATCAAGATTAAACAAAATATTAACTATATCTAATGCTCATTATATCTAATGTCATTAAATGAGCGCCCTCACGCAAAGGCTAAATGAGCTATTCCACACGCTGGAAATGTAATAACCCCTAACCTGTAACCCTGAAATTCTATTCTGTCCGAAAAGTGTTCTTGTGTATCCATTTGTTGGCTAGTTACAGTAAACCATGGCATAATGAAGCTTAGAGCAGTAGCAACGTTATGACTTTCAAATCCCCAATGTAGACATCCTGTCTGCACAGTGCCATTGCCATGGTTACTCTGACTAAACACACAGAGAGACCAGCTGTACTGGCAAGGTCATGTCCCCGCTCCCTGATCTCTCTGAGGGGCCTGGACACACGCACACACACACACACCCTCACAAACTCACACATACACACACGTATAATATGTGCACTCACACATTCACATCAAAAAGTATATTTTCACATTTATATATTCAACCAAGCAGCATTGCATTCACAGGTATGCAGGCCTTACAGCAGATGCACTCTTATGCACATTCACACAGCCACATGCAGACAAGTATGGTGTTACAGTGCCATTGTTGTGATAAGTAATGATGAGACATAGAGGGTAGGTGTGGTGTGTGAATGGGATTCTCTGTATTGCAGAGATGAGGAGGGGCTGACCACACATCACCTTCCTCTCTCTATGAGCAGGTTTGTATGTGTGTCGCCTCGTGGGAACTTCGGGCCATTCATCATATCTGTCTGTGCTCTCGTGCCCTCTGACATGCGTGTTTACCTTCGACATGTGTGTCGGCTGTCGTGCCTGTAGGTGTGTTATTATGTCAGGGCCAAGGCATGCTCCACCCTCCTCCTCCTCCTTCTGCTCCTCCTTTGAGGTTTTGTCAATGGAGGGCTTCATCACATGGAAATCCCTCCTTCTAAGTTCAGTACAGTAGGGTAATAACAGACTGCTACCTGGGTCCCATACAGTAAGTTTCAAGGGTGGAGAAAAAAAAAGTTCAGAGATATATGTGTGAAGTTTGCAATGTGTTAGTTTGTAATTGGATATTGTGCTGTTCCACTAATGCTACTGGAGGTTAAGTGCCTTAAATTTAACTTTTCAAATTTTTCCCGGACCATGTCACTCTGTTGAACTTCACTCTGCAACCATCATGTCTTGAGCTCACTTCTCTAGGGTTTGGCTGTTTAACATCAATTATAGACATTTTTTATCACTACTTATTGATTGACTACTTAACATTTTATTGGTGCTTATATCCACATAGTGTTTTGGCAAGCATGTGCCCACCCAGCAAATATGAATTGAAGGTTTTGTGTCCTGTACTTTACAGTATGTAAACCTTGTTTTGGCGCGCAGTCGCACACACACACACACACTTGCCTACAGTATAGTAACCGATGGGTTGCTGTCATAGTGGAGAGGATTTGTGAGCCATGGATGGTAGGGGTGAAGTGGCAGTGTTTCTTAAAGTTTACTGTTTGAGTGCCTGGAAGGCCAGAGCTGTCTTATGAAGTTGATGTTGAACTACTTTGATGTTCAGAGGACATCGGCCAAATATGGAGGATTGCGCATGTGTTTGGTTAAGCTGATAGACAGAGATAGAAGAGTTTTTCCCAAGGAAGAAAGAACTTCTTGTCTTAATCTGAAGATTGACATAGTGAAGATGGGGTGAATTTGAAACACACACACAAAAAAAGAATGCAGTGATTGACAACTAGAGAAGGAGAAAGGGAGGTCACATCAAGGAGGCAATGGGAAGAAGTTACATCTGAAACTGCTTTTACCTTCGTACCACGTCACATTTTCCCCCACTACCGTAAAATCATTCTTTCATTGTCTCTTTTCTTCTCTCTTTTTACTTTATCACTCTTTTAACACTGACCTCCTTAACTTCCTCTAAGTATTAAACGCTCTCCCTCTCTCTCTCTTTTGTCTGTTTTTCTCTTGTTTTATCTCTGGACGGGTCGAAGAAGGCTTGGAATTTATCACACATACCTAATAATTACTATCACAGGAAATGGTCCTGAGGAAGTAGGTGCACTAGCCCTGCTAATTAGTGTCAGTCGCAAACACACATCCACGTGCACATACTTGCATGTGCACACACACGCACACATAGCTAATTAGTGTCATTTGGCTGGTGCAGAAGTCTCGGGAAAGCCCAATCTGATTGGCCTCAGGGAGACTAACACCCCCAAGTTTACCCGGTTGTATAAATCTCAAGACTAATTGATTGGAAGTCTGTGTGTATGCGTGTGTGCGTTGGAGCATTTAAGTGTGTGATTTGTGAAATTGATTAGGTGGGGCCTGCAGCCGTAAAAAGGCAGCCCAGGACACAGGACCCAGAGGTGACCATTGACGGCCTCCTGCCCTCAGGGTCACCAAAGGAATGAGGAGAAGGAAGGGGAGGTCAAGGGAGGATATATTGTCGAGGCAGATTGATAGCTTTGGTCATGGCCACTGAAGCAAATTTGAATTTGAATTTAGATAAATAGATATAGAGATATGCAGATAGATACATAGATAGATCAGATAGCAGCAGACATGGAGCACAAATGGTTAAATGAAAGCCCAAAGAGAGTTTGCAGCAGTGATAGATTTTAGAAAGAAAAAGAGATGAGTTATTTTAAACGCAGCTGTATGTAATATGTTGGTGAATGTGCTGTGCTGTAAAACACCCATTAAAACAGTGGCTTAGTGAAATGCCTTCATGGTTTACCATTATGGGCACATGAAATGCTGGTACCCACACGAGTGAGTCAATGAGGCTTACTGGCATATATTCACACACTGTAAACACCTCCAAGTCCCTGTGGTTGGCACACACACCTGTGTGCAGGCTCCTGTTTTTCTCTGCCTACGTCTGTCTGTCTTTATCTGTCTGTGTCTTTCTGTGTTTTTTACATTTTACGAATCAATTTAAAAAAGAAAGATGCTCTAATGGCAGAATTTGGAGAGCTCTCTCTCTTTCTCTCTCTCTCTCTCTCTCGCTCTCTCTCTCTCTCTCTGTGTCTGCAGTTTTACTTCTACAGATTCTCAACTAGTTCTCCTCAATTGGAGTAACATATTGTTACATAAAGCCCTCAGTAAGTTAGTCTTTCTGATTTTTTGTTGGTTTGACTGGAGTTTTATTGGCTCTGCACATCCCTCAGTCTTGCTGAGATGGTTCCCAGGAGGTTTTAATAGAGAACAATAGTATAGGGCCACTTCCCAGCACCGGGCTGCTCCAACACTGAACACCAGTCAGCATACAACACAGCAGCCCCTGGCACTTCTGGATTGTGTGTGTGTGTGTCTGATCTGGTTAATTCAGGGATGTAGACCCAAACTGTAATTATCATTATGTGCTTCTCGGCAGTGGCAGGAAGCAGCCCAAGCAAGTTTGGATGAGCGTGTGTATCCTCACTGATGCACATTGAATGTGTTTGTGTGCAAAGAACAACATGTGCATACATGAATTTTGTCTATGTGTGTGTGCGTGTGTGCATGCATGTGTGCACATAGGGAGCAATGATGTGAAGAGCTATTAGCAGTGAAAGATAAGCAGATCGTGCCAGTGGCGATGTGATGATTTTCCCTGCTCTTATTTTGGCCCTGCTCTTGTTCATTTGGTCTCTGCTAAATGGAGACATATTGGAAACATGACTTTTCTCTCGGGGCCGGTGGGTATCCAGAGTTTAGGACTTGAAAGAGAGGAGAGAAGAATAAATGAGAGGAGAGGGGGAGAAGAGGAAATGAAAGGAGAAGGTTGGAAAGAGAAGAAGAAAATAAAAATAAAACCAGGAGAGAAAGTAGAGGTCACTGGAATTAAGCTCACCACTAGGATTTTAAATCTCATAAAAACAACAACTACATTTGTCTTATTTGTTTGTGGAGAGAAATTACCATTCACAAGCATCTCAGACACTGTTAACTTTCACAACTCTACAATAAAACCTCTGTCTCATTTTTACGATACCAGAGTTGATGTCCAAGAAAAAGCAAAGCAAAACCCTCTGAAAAGAGATGGAAAGAGAAAAAAAACACACAAAACTTAAACCCGAAGTTTATTTGGAGCAAGCGTCACATCTATTCAAGATGGCAACCGCAGTTTAATCTGCCTAGTCCTTCATCTTTAAAGCTGCATTAATAAGACAGAAAAAGCCTTCATGTGGGCGGACAGACTGCGCAGAGACAGGACTGGTCACCACTAAATAAACAACACAGGAATCCTGCAGCAACAAGAATTGCTAGAGGGAGCGTGAGCAAAGACAATGGCACAACTTTCAGGCCATAGATGAAACACAGACTATAGACAGTGTGCCATTTCTGAATGCCTTGATATGAGGGTATTTATGTCTGGAGTAATTTAAGTCAAGATCAGAGAACTGAAGCATATGTCATGTCATTTTAGAACACAATATTCAAAGAGTGTACACTGACATTGCTGTAACCTAAACCACAGTGAATTTTTAAATAAGTATCCATTTCCGTTATTATGAAGTGTGAAGCAGAGGTATGAGGAATGAGGTTGACATTACTATTATGGAGGTTTGTGGTGGTGTGTTTCCTTTCATTTCCGTCTGTGTTTATGCTTAACCTGTAACCCCCATTGATACATTGTGCAACAAAAGCCGCACACGCAATGCAAGAATCAGCAGAGGTTGCTCGTTCAGTGACAGCTGTGTCTCTGATATCCATTGAGGATTAATGCAGAAATCCATTCTGGTAATGATTTTTTCCCCCTCATTGTCATCATATTAATAGTTTTTCTTCAGAATCGAAGGTTTATCTTACAATTTCCTACTGATCTAATTGCAACATTTTACTTTTGGGGTGCAAAGATTACAACGTTCTTGCACACCAGAAAATCTTAAAAACATGTGCGTCGGATCAGAAACTGTGACTGTGAAAGATCAAAATATTGATGGCTGTACTTTTCCAATGTTCATCAGGTAACAGTTTTATCTGATGAAGGTCTAAAAACCAAACATTATAAATAAATACAGCATGCTGGATTTTTTTGGTGTGGCATGTGAAATCTAAAAAGAAATGACAAAATAAAGTCCCTGTTTTTCTTCTTCCACATATGGACGTACCCACTCACTGTAACGTGCACTGACATATCTGACATGTCCCTGGTCCATTCTAGCCACAGGTCTCCGGGTTCAGCATTTACTGAAATCAAATGTGTGTGTTTGGCCTTGGGTTACACACTCGATTGAATTAGAGAAATGGTGCACACGTGCACATGCGCTCGCAAACTCACACACACACACACACACACACACACACACACACATTCACTCACACACACTCACTCACAGCCTCACAGGGACACAGATCTCTATTAAGTTAAAAAAGAGAGTTGAGTGTCCTCTTCCATTGCAAGGGCTTTTATGTGATAAGATCAGCTCGGGGTGCTCTCCTATGCAGGATTCCTGAGCACATCAAACAACAGTAAACCACATCACAGAGGCAGGAAGAGCTCAGCTCCATTAGCCAGCCCATAAAGAACATGTGTATGTGTAACAGGAGAGCTACGCTAGCCACTACAAAAGGTTTACACACATTGGACAAACACACCAAGGTATGCAGTCCCCTGACATACTCACAAATTGGTGTGCATTTTGGTGCAAATGCTCATACATGCACTCGTGCTTGCACACACAGACATTGCTGTATGTGTGTATGGTGTAAGTAGACTACAAGGAATATGTAATTGTCCATAGTTCTTATACCATGCCTAGACACACACACACACACACACACACACACACATATATATATTCATACACTCATACTGTATGTAAATAGTTCAGGTTTTATCACTATCATCTGAGCACATTGTACATTTTATTCATTCCAACTGGACCTTATGCTTAATGGTCTGGTTTTAAAAAGTGGCACAGGGGCTGGGCTGGAATAATGGCCTGGTAAATTAGTGACATGAAGAAATAGGAATTTAGAAATATGTTCGCCGCCCAGATGGCAATCATTAGCTTTATTAGTACACAACTGGTAAAGACATACCCCCAACACACACACACACACACACACACACACACAAACACACACACCCTACCCAACAATCTTTCTACAACTACAACACTGCTCCATCTCTCTATCCTGTCCTGCTTCACTTTTTGCAGAAAGTGACGTCGCTCTTATGAAGTGTTTACTGACAAAAGGCCAAAGGGACACCCAAATACAGCAAGGGAGAGACAGAAACACAAAGAGAGAGGAGGAAAGGGGGTGGGGGAGTGCGGAGGGAGAAAGAGGTTGACCCAGATTGAGTTTACCCGTTTTTCTTACATTGATTTGAAACAGATCTTCACCACGTCTGCTGTCCAAGCCACAGGCAGTGAGATATCACCCTCTGCTCAGGCTCCAGAGGACCTGATTCAAACTATATATTAATCACTCACTGTGACTGACCTTGCTCTGCTATGAGAGGTCTTAATCATCTACTGTGCAGAAATGAGTTAAAAACCAAGATGAGAAACATAGAAATTGTATGTTTTTAAACATTAGTACAGTAGGAGAGTAAGTAGATGTATCGTCATGATGTGGATAGAGACAAATTCATCCCAATGACAGGATGAAATGGAGACACAGGGGCCACCCTGCTCTCTGCTAAACCAACCTAATATGTATTAATCCAGAGGATTAGGCTGCCTGCTAGCATTACAGGCATTCCCGTGCCAGTCAGCAATGTTCTACCCACCAATGTTAACATTTAATCCTGAAGATGACATGCACACAAACAGTATTATTGCCGCTGATGCTACACAGGATCCCAGCGCAGAGTGAGCATGCAAATTTTGATATGCCTGTGGGTGTGCGTGTGTGTGTGTGTGTGCTGAGGATGGAGGCTCATGGTAGCACAATCCTTGAAATGTGTGGTAGGGGAGTAAGAGACTGGTAGATGGTGAGGGGGAAACAGAGGGTGTGCAGAGAGGAGTTATGCACTATGGCAGGCCCTAATTGCTTGCGGCTCCTGTTGTGTGTTTGGCTTTGTTTGAGCATGTCCAATATAACCAGTCATAGGGGAGCCTCTGCCAGAGCTAACACACACAAACACAGTGCTGAACCATAGAGAAGGCTTTTATGGTGTTGAAGACTTCAGTAACATGACACCTAGGCCAAACACTGAGTAATAAAGCAATTGCGGCACATTGTTTAGACCCTCCTCCTGGCATAGTTTGTTTGTCAGACTCAGAGTGTCTCGGTTTCCTGACATCAGTGTCCTGACATGTCACTTTGGTAGCTCAGTGCACGATAAACACACATGCACGCGCATGTACACAGACAATATGACAAAAACCGTACACATGCAAGATAAATACTAAATGCATTCATGCACACACACACACACACACAGAAACACAGGCCCACATTTGTCTGCACGCACACCGCACTGCAGGCATTCTGACATGTCAGTCACAATGTGTTTCGTGCCAGTGTTTCCCCAAACTTCTAAGGAGCTTCCTGGTAAGTCTGACTGCATGACTGCAGATAAAAGAGCAATAAATATGTCTTGCTTGCTTGGTAACTTGTATTCCTTACATCTCTTCACCTCCTTTTAAAGTTGCTGTTCTGTGACACAGACAGATTTTCATGTCAAAATGTTTGTATGTGTCTGTACCCCTCCCAGCAGTCTATTTGGGATCTTCCGTAGCTCTGAGGTGGTCTCCAGCCCGCCCTCTGCACAAAAATGTTGTCAATGCACACCATGTCATCACAGTGTAGCTGTAAAGTGAGCCCTGTCTTTTTGAGTTGTAAGTGGTCTAGACTCTTTTCCCCACATGAGTATCTGCTGCGTTCTACGTGATTCTCTCTTCCTGTAGTATCTCACGGTTTGTGACTTATGTCTGTCCAGGACACACAGAAACTCACCTGTATTCTCTTTGCTGCAGCGCCTATAGTACTTGCTTTTACTGGAGAGTAAACATATAGTCTTTCTGTCTTTACTAGTGTTTTTAAGGGAGAACTGTATAGATCTCCACAGAAAGGTGTTTTGTTACCAGCAGAATTGCATCATAGTGTGTGTCTGCTCAGATAATTGGTATTAGAGAAAACAATAGAATACAAAAAAGTTTTTGGGTCAAACCAGAACGGAAAATATGTCCTTGGTTTCACTTCAGTTTCACCTCAAATGCATTTCAAAGTCCGGACAACAGAGACACTGACCAACCTCTCTCTCTAACAGCTGCTGCGCCCCTGCTGTCTTCAGGATATTCTCACAAAACAAATCAAACTATTTTACAGTGAGAAATTGTTTATTTGTATGTTATTGGTGGGATCATCTGGAGTTAACAATCTGGGATCCATACCTAAGCCCCCTGAAGTCCAACGTTTAGCATTTGTGTGTGTATGTATAAGAAACAAAAAAAAGTGAGGTTACATTAGGAACTCATTTAGTTAACGAGCCCGCTCTCACTCACTACTCTCCAGTGTCAATGGAGCACATCCATGTCTTTACACAAAACAACACATCGTAATACTCTTAACTGCCTGGTCACAGCATGCACACTCACACAAACACATCTTGAATTTATTTCTACATTTTACATCTTTGTAGCCCATGTGTATATTTAGTGCAAGATTACAACAAACTTAAATTCCTACAGAAACTCTAAGCATCATATTCAGTTAAAAAATAATAAATAAGCAAAAGGACTGAGTGCAAGCCATTGTTAAAAATAACTGTGATGTAATCTACCAAGGGAGCTCGGCTGTGTATGTGTGTTATCTAACTGGAAATCAGTGGGTCTGTCAGCAGCATCTGACTGCAACTACCACTGGTCTCTTTATTAAAAAACAGACATATGCTGGAATCTATGCACAGGTGTGTGGGAGGGCCGGCTGAGCACTTATCACAGCTCAGTACCGTCTGTGTTTATGTGTGTTGTCTGTGGATCGGTTTATACTTTTTCTCTCCATTTTGTGAAAAAAAAGAGACTGCAGACAATACATAGTAAGGTCAAAGAGCAAGTGTACTTTTTGCTGCAGTGATTAAAAGGTACACACTTTTGCTGTTTCATGCTTGCATGCACGTGCACACACCCGTGTTTGCTCTTGCAGCACCAATTTTCATACCCTCGTAAAAATGTATAAACACACACACACTCAATCTTCCATGAACAAGAAGTGCCATTATGACACGAGTGCAAGTTGTTTCAGTGTGTCTTCTTCACACGAACGTATTCACAACCACTATACAAGTTAGAGTACGTCTCTATTGGGAATTCACACCAACTGACAAACAAGCAAATGCAATGACACAACTGGCTCTTTGTACCAGAGGCATGATCTGTCTACACTAGCTTTAACGTACAAATTACCCAGATTATAGAGCGGTGTGGCTGTATATGTCTGTCTGTGTGTGTGTGTGTGTGTGTGTGAGTGTGTGCATGGGTCTATCTGTGTGCTGGAACAACTCACTGTGTGTCTGTTGAGGCCAATGACAGTAAATTTATCTCTGTGTGTGTGTGAACGAACTCAGATATGTGTGTACTTCTAAATGTGTGTATTCCTGGGTGTATTGACAAGGAAATAATAGTGAGGTTTTTTATCAGAAGCCCAGGTAGTAATCTTGTTACTCTTTGATCCCATGATCCTCACTGATCTGTCTAAATATACAGCAGACCTGTCCAGGCCTGGCAACAGCTCCTCTAATCAGCACCTTCAACTAGCCAAATGTGTGTGTGTGCGTGTGTGTGTGTGTGTGTGTGTGTGTGTGTGTGTGTGTGATAGAGAGAGAGATTCTGTATGTCTCTCTGTGTCTGCATCTCTGTCTCTTGCATATTATCTTGCTTTGAATGTATTTTTTCCTCCAACTTGCTTTAAAGCACTTTAAAGCTGGCCTAATGAAGTCTATATAAGTTATTATGTGGTCAGAGTGTGTTTGTGTAGCAGACTGTAAAAAAAAAGCATGTGGTTCCTGCTCCTTCAACACAAAGCAGAGCAGTTTGAGCTTTTTTGTTTTACTTACATTTTGCCATCCTTCATCAAAGAAAAAACAAGGAATCAGAGGATTGGTAATTATTAGCAGGTGTGTGTGTGTGTGAGTGTGTGTGCGCACACATGCACAATCAATCTATGTTGTACTCTATGTGCATGCAGCTCTCTACATGCAGGTGGTAAGTGCATTTACTCAAGTACTGTACATAAGGATACTCATACTTCCTTTGTTTCTTCATTTATCAACTCCACTACATGTCAGAGGGAAATACTTTTTGACTCCATTACATTTACTTGACATGTATAATTACAAATCAGCTCATGATCATTGATGCATTGTCATATATTAACACACTCAATAGTATATAAATCAATTTAAATTAGCTCAACCAACTACAACATCATAGAAAATGTTAAATAAAATCATTATAGAATAGTAATTCTGCATAATGAGTACTTTTACTACTTATACATGTGGTGATAATACACTTGTTGTAGAGTAGCTTATTGTATATGTACATTGTGATATCATTTTACAAAATTCACATCTGTTCAAAACTTGTTTTGGTCCTCAGGTAATTTAGCCCAGGAAGAAAACACATATTAGAGGGTACCAGGTGCACCTGCTTCCTCCTTTTAATATGCACATTGTATGGGGGTATATGTTGCAGTAATTGTAAAAAATCTGCAAATAAATCTCCCAACATTTGGGTATGGTTCAGGAAATGGAGCTCTGTGCTGGGAAGATGCACATTGTGGGTATTGTAGTTCTCCGCATATGCAGCTTTTTTAATAGTTGAGCTCATGTGGCTGTGATTGGAAATAACTGGGATTGGCTGATGGAGTGTGGGGTGAATGTTAGTATGACCTTGTGTGTCCTTTACACACTGACGGGAAATCGACTGGTCCAAGCTCCAAGGAAAGCTATAATTCTAAGAGTAATACAGGCCAAAGGAGCGTACACACATCTCTCTCTCTCACACACATACACGCACACTTGGCTCGCACGGAGTAAAGTCCTAGCTGTGCTGTAGTAACCACATTAATTGGGTTGTGTAATTGTCTGGCAAAGCATTGTGGGAAACAGCCCATACAGATCTGTCCCTTCACCTCAAACCACTTTTTGAACATGGACTCCCATCGTCATGACAGTGCTATCCAGGAAATTGCATGTGTATATATGTGTGTCTGAGCGTGTGTGTGCTATTCTGTGATCGCCTGTGTGTGTGCGTGGGTGTGTGTGTGCTGCTATGGCTCCTTTAAGGGAAGTGAGTGTGGTGGCCTCCCATTCCACCGCATGTCGGCTGTGGTTCAGCTGTGGTCCACCGCCAGGCCCTACATTTGGAACACAGAGAAAATACACCAGGGGTACTTGCTTCCACTGTTTTCTGGACCCGTCTTTCATCGGTTTGTGTGTATTTTGGGTGCACGTTTGTGTGTGTGCATGTGTAATAGTGCGCCACTATGTTGTACTCTCTGCCCCAGATATTTTAAGGCTTTTTGGCCCCACGTCATGAGTGTGTGCTGTATTTCCAGGCTGCAGTTAGATGACCGGAGTGAGAGAACCCGTGCAGAGGACAGGAAAGGCAGAAGGAATGGGGAGAGAGGAAAGCAAGGCGGGCAATTGAAGGGTTCAGGGTAATACTTAGGCCAAGGATGGCTGTTTCAACGTGTTTGTATAACCTCCTTGAACTTAATATTTAGCCCTACTCTGGAGTGAGTATAGGGCACGACGGAGCCAAATAGAGAATGATTAGGGAGAGAAAAGTTGAATGATAGAGAGGTCCAAGGCGGAGGTGATGCCATTCTCTCCTCCGATGAGTGGCTCCTCTCTTTGATTAGCAAAAGAAAGGGAGGAGAGGAGTGATGGAATGAGGATGGAGAGAAAAAAAGATGGCGCACTGTGGTGGCCTTCCTGTCCAAGAGCCTGTGATGAACTGTTTGACAGAGCGTTATTTTAACACACAAGAACACACAAGACAATACAGAGGACCTGCATTTTAAATGACGCAACGCAGAAGGTGTTCTCCTGGTATTTTCAGTTTACATTACTGACAGTTTGGAGTACAGACTTTACTGCACCTCTTCTGCTCCACCTCATGCTCATCTTTGTATTTGATATGACCTGTCCATTGCACTGCGCAAATAAAACTTTGTTTTTAATATTATTTCACATAGAAAGGGAACCGAAGTGAAAAAGTGATGCAGAATCTTCACTTTCAAGTGTGTTAATTGATGAAATGATAGTCAAATAGTCAGTCAACCAAAAAATAATCAACAATAATTCTGATAGCCATTAATTAATAAATTAATACGTTTTTTCTTTCTTTGTTTTACGTCACTTTAAATTTAATAACTTTAGATTTTGGAGGCTTGGACACGCACAACAAGACATTTAAACATGTCACATATGGCTCTAAGAGCAGATTACATTCTTATATTCTACAGACTAAATGATTAATTAAGAAGAAGAATGATTCTGTCCTGCATTAAAGCGACAGGGACAGGTAGCTCTACGTTTGTACATTTGTCTAATCTGACTTAAACAAAAGACTCTATCCTTTGTCACATGTTGTATAGTTCAATTTTTTGATTTTAAGAAAATTAACGGGGTGGGGAGGGGGGTTTGTGGGACAGTGCTCTGGTGGGATCAGACAAGGCTGGTGGGGTGTGGTGGGGGGGGGGGCTAATAAGTGTTTATAATAAGAAATTAGTGATCTTTCCTAACGTTGGTGTACAGGTCTTGGGGTATCAGGGGGTGGGGGTGGTG
>JAVQJL010006082.1:0-38239 GCA_036024295.1 Nannoperca obscura
CTTGTCAGGCAACTAACCCTAACCCCAGTGGCGGGCCGTGCATATCACACCTAGGCCTTCAGTGATGTCCTACTTAGTTTGACTTCAATAAATACCTCTCATAATACCATCATTTATGACACCACGTGACCACGGCTGGAGAAATGGTATACAGAAACACACGTACGCACTACTGGGCATTGCATCACCTCAATTGTGTACAAAACGGGCTATTTTCCAGCGCATTTAAAAATCAATAAACTAGCATCAGCAATTAAAACATATCTCTACGTGGTACTGTCAAAACAAAAAAATAAAAGGATATTTAAAATGATCTGTCCAAAAAGTTTTTATAAGTTCACATAGAATACAGGCAAGCTTTAACAAGATGGTCACTAAACTGCAAAATCACTGTTTAATATCAGAAAGACACCAACAAGACGGCCACATCTTGGCGACAGCCAGCCAGCGGCACAGTGAAACACAATGACACAGGTTTTACGGCGGTAATCCAATCACAGAACGCGTACATGTCACGTTCAACGTGAGGCCTTCTAGAAGGCCTACTGTCAACAACACGTGATCTGATTGGATATCACAACTGTCTATCAACTGTATGTACCCGTTCACTTACATTGCATAGATGCCAGCATTGTTGATTCTGAAGGCCTCAGGCAGATTTCATAAAGCCTGGCAACACAAGCTAGCTGAATTCTGATTGGATAAAAACTCTAACCTAAAAACAACACGAAAATGAAGAATATTTTTATATATTTAGGGAAATTAAATTCAAAATGAAATTAACTTTTATCAAATTATGATCATGATTTATGTTAGGCCAGCAGAGAAGGCCTTGCTGGCCCTGACGGCCCACCACTGCCTAACCCTAACCCTTTTTTCGTTTTTCCCCTTTGCCTTTATGCTTTGAATCTCATTTTGACCCGTTGTGTCCATCTTCTTCCTCTGCTTCTCCTCCTCCGTCTCTCACTCTTCATTACTCAGACAAGTCATCCTTCTCCTAGGCATGTCACATTTGTTATCCTTACAGTTCTTGAATCATTTCTTCCTTCTCTCCATCCAGTTTTGTTTTCATGTCCCTCCCTTTCCTTATCGGTCCTCTCAGCATCATCTCTGTGCTGTGATACAGTGTCGAAACAGCTGTCTGCTGTATCAAGTTTTCAGCTTGTTGAGTAGCTTCAGTCTTGTCAACAGACATTGTCAGCTGACCCCTGGGTTTGTGGTGTTTTAATGCCCACAGCAGACTGTCTCTCTCTTTCTTTGACTCATGAACATATGTACAATTTCCTGATAATTTCCCTCCATGTAATAAACTATATATAAATACTTTTATACTTTTAAAAAGTATTTTTAAAAGATTTTCTTTGTACATTTAAGATGAATTATCAGTAAAATACTCATACTCATACTACTATTACTGTGAAAGACCTTGCAGTTACACAATATTGTCATGCCAAAACCTTTATAAATACTTTTCTTTCACTTCTTCTCCACATAACACTGTGGATTGATTACCTTGACTGGTAGCCTAATAAATGAATGTCACTTGTAAAACTTCTCCATAAGAGGAGTTTGTGTCCACATTTTTATTACTTCTATTACAATAAAAAGTGTGGGCTATTCAGAACATCAGCATGCCATGTCCTCCACATTCCCAATTTTCAGCTGTATCCATATACAGATCAACTGGTTTGGCTTAACAAATACATTAGAATTTACAAATATAAGTGGTAGCATCTGTACACAATTCTAATAGGTATACTGTGTTAAGCAGTGTATGGGAGGACATACACCCTCATTTACAAACAAAGATACCCAGATTAGCACATAATTTTATGGGTGAGGCAATAAACCAGAAATTAAGATATTGTATTTGACCTGTAAACCTGTCATTGTGCACGTCTGAAAAAGAAGAAGCAGTGACGCTCAAACACAAAGGTCCATCTCTTTTATCTTCTCGATGATGTCCCTCTTTCCCCCTCACTTTAATCTAACACTTATTTTAACTTTAGCTTTGCCAAGGTAGATTTGTTTGTATTTGTGTTTGTCATAAATCTCTGCACAGAATTTGCATAGAAAAGCAAGATTTGTCGGTTCAGTCTCCAAAGGGCTTTACACACACACACACACCCAAAGAGAGTCTGACATAGTTACAGTGAGTGAACAGAGTGTAGTGTCAGTAAGATTCTTACGGCTTTGTGTCCAACTCATCATTTGAAGTCAAAAATCCACAACGGCCCCAGCCTTTATGAACAAAATACCTTTCTAGATTTCAGATCTAGGCACATAACAGATGCGATAGCATACACACACACTTTCCTGCATATACACAAGTACAAATACTGTTTACTGATATACAACCAAGCTGACACATACAGTATAGACAAATTCACACACTTGGCGTCAGATCAGAGAGACATGCTTACCAGTTTCCCTTTCTAATCTCATGAAATGGGCGTCCACTTTCATGGCTGAATGTCAACTCTGTCACACTGACAAAAATGCAGCTTAGTGCTCTCTTAGAGGTACGACACCCATTAGATCTGCATTTAGTGTTGCCTTCACCACCGCAGAAGACAGTGAAAATTGTCACAGTGTAGCTGCAAACCCTGGAGTTGAACCACTTTCAAGTTCAAGCGCTGCACGCTACACGCTGTTGCACACTTCAAGCTTGTGAGAGGTGATGTAGAGCGTCAACACATCAGCTCGCAGAAGCCTCAATCTGATGGAAGGCTTGGTTTGACTATTACTTCTTTAACAGAATTCTTAGTTTTTCAATCAAATTATTGACTACTACTTGTGCTTGTAAGGAGGTGTTCTGAGCATCAGTCTGACACTGTCAATTAAAGGTCCTACACCCACGTTTAATTTATGCTGACTAGACTTCATTTGAGGACTGGGTGGGTGGGTGCCATCTCTGTCTGACCCTGTTGTTATTGATTCTATGTTTGGTGGCTTCATGTAATTTCAAAATGGCTTTGCCCAGTTTAAGAGGTCTCATTAATTAAGAACATATCCTGTACTTGAACAGAGTAGGCATATGCAGTATAAAGTACTTATTCTGTACTTATAAAAGTAAGTAGTTACTCTTTACTTACTCTGCACTTACTGGGTACATAATTAGGAAGAAGATTTCAGCTTTAAATTCCTTTTGTGAATGGCTACACAGATATTAATCATGTGAACATGTGTGTGCTTTGGTTTGCACATGCTAGACTGACAGTTTTCTCAGCAGTCCACCACAGTAAAAACAATATATTTACATTTCCTGCCACACGCTCTTGATGTTGCAAATCCATACATTGGAAATGTCCAGTGCAAGAATTGACCTAACTGAGCAATGTATGACCTAAGCAACTCACTGTTTGAAACAAGGTTTAGCTAAACAAAATGATTTCGATCATGGATTTGTTTTAAAAAATGTTAAAAGGTGAAAAACATTTGAAACGTATTTTCAAAGTAAATTTCTTCTGAAACAGGCGTAAGTAGTTTCCCTGCTGGATGTAGTCTGGAGTTAGTAGTCAATGCCACACTCTTCAGGATGTCAATACATAACCTTTGAAGCACAGCAGTAGGCTAATACTTTAAGCTGAATATTGTATGCCCTCAAGTGTATATATAAGTTGGGAAGTGTCTTGCTGAGGCATCCCTTTTCTACATATCAATTGTAGTTTCTTTCTCAACTTGATCTCTTCCTCCTCCCCTCATCTCTCTTCTCCTTTTGACCTCCCTCAACTCCGGTCACAGCTCTTTCTCAAAACTAATTTCTCTAACTATTTGTACCATTGTTCAAGTAAATTATGTTTTCTCACACTGACGTTTTTCCTCCTCAATCACTTGTTTTTTAGTTCTTGCTCTCTACCCCAACTGCAACTCGCCTTTTCTCTTCTTTCTGTTCGGTCCCTTTCTCTTGGTCCCCTGGCTCACCTCTCCAAATGACAGCCCACTCTCCCATGACAGCTCCGGGCCACTGTGTGTGGTGTGTGTGTGTGTGGGGGGGTTATCTCTATGACTGTGTTTGTGTGTATGCACACTAATGTGACTCTCAGCTTCTACTGTGAGTAATAGATTAGACATTTTTTATTGGATTTATTTAGGCTCTTTCCTTGAATGTGTGTGTGTGTACTTTTTAAGCAATTTTCAAATCGCCCTTAAGGGTTTGCATTTGTGCATGCGCGTGTGTATTTTGTTGTGCCATGTGACAGATTTCTCACAGATAACAGGGTTGCTTGGCTGGGGTTGAATTATATCATCCATGACAAGGCATAACATTTCTGCTCTTCTTTCTGTTGTCCTCTCTCTGCTTTTCATGCTTTTTATGTCAGGGAGGTGGGCAAATGCTATCATTCTTGTAGATAATGACAGAGCTTTGTGTATTATGGATCAAAACATTTTTTTTAAGCACCTATTTCATTTTTGATGAATAAAATACATGTCATACGTGTCATTTAAGCCTTTGCAGCAGATCATCAATATAGAGTGCAAAATAGTAAAAATGTGATACGAGTTGATCTGATTGTTTATGACAAATGAAAACAGATGTTATTTAAATCCAGGAGCTAACAAATTGGCACATATTCAATACCTCAGTATGCATGGACTGACTTGTGCCTGAAAACCTGAACCCATTCCAAGTCAAAGCCAAATTAGCTCAGCCAAAGCTCAAAATGTGCCAAAAACATTAACATTCCTTGCTCTGCCGGAGCCCAAGTAAGATCCCTGGACCCAAACTATCGACACAATTTTCCAAAAGTTTTCGGTAACGTTGGGTTGTGCCATACAAGCTTATGAAACCGCCTCGACAACTATTTGAGGCCAGGGACAGTGAGAGTCACTGTGGCATTAATGCCAAGTTTCCCGCAGGAATAAGGATTATTTTTAAGATGCCAGACAAAGAAGAATACTCCCCATTGATTTAGGAAATTATTCCAGATAATTTAGAACGTGAATCATCTCTAAGTACTTACTATTTTGGACTGAAAATAGAATAATGACTATTGATGAAAGCTTTATATATTGAAGTGCTGTGTCACCACCTTTTTGCAGTAAGAAGCATTAAACTACTACTTAAATTATTAGCCAAATAATAATTAGATTCTTAGAAAATTAATTAGCAACAATTTTACAAAAAACAAACAACATTATTATGAGTCAAATATTAAGCCTAAATGCCCCACATTCTTTGATTCAGTCTCTCAAATGTGAGTATTGGTCTCTTTTCTTTGTTTTGTATGACTGTAGGTTGAATGTCTTTCTGTTTTGAAGTGTTAGTCACATTTAGTCACTCGTTGGTCTGTGGGAAATTGTGATGGGCATTTTTAACTATTGTCTGACATTTTTTCAGGAATTCGTCAAACCAATCAAGGTATAAATCATCAATGAAAATGATCGTTAACTGCATCCCTTAATTAAGCTAAACATTGCCTGTAATGAGAGCTAAATGGCTGCCTCAGAGATGAACTTTTGTGCACAATTGAACTATTGTGAACTTTGACCTGATGTGAGAGCAAGAATTTTTCATTGTCTCTCATAACTCCAGTGAAATTTACTGTCCACACTTAAAATGACTTACTGGCCCGTTAGTTCACACTGTAACTTGAACTCTGGTGTGTGTGTATGTGTGTGTGTGTGTATGTGTGTGTGTCCTCTAGTGGCCCAGGAAATTCAGGAAGAAAATTTACTGTTTACAAGTATTTGTATATGACCATACAAAAACAATGACATAAATAGCCAACACAGTGACATAACAGTAAATTGATTGGTGTGAGTGAAAGTTTCACACTATGCATACTGTATTTGTGTCTCAGGAGTAAAACTTTAAAGTTTTATGGGGTAATGAGCAACAACAGAGCTTCATAGAGCATACTTTACTGGGATTAGTAAAACCTATGACTGGTTCACACATTGTCTGCTGCACTGCTGACTGACTATGGTATCTGTGTGTGCACAGTAATATAGTAGGGCTATAGTACGGTATAAGCAAAGGAAGGCAGCTGCATCACCTGGCATATTTTATTTATAGATGCTAATGTCTACCAGTTTTTAGACTGACAATTTAGTCAAAAAGCACTCAAGCTTATAACCAGATTATTAGCAGTTGTGATGATGGTCTATTCTTTTGTTTTCTTTTCGCTCCTCGTTCTCTTTTTCCCTGCACCCAGCTGATGATTCTGTGTGGTGTTCTGTGAAATTAGCATAGGTATAATTTAATCATTGTTCAAAGTTAAGCATCCATTTGATATCTACAGAATATAACTATTATCTTGTGTGGTCCTTGGAAACAAAGTATACATTTTAGCTATCTTTAAAATAAAATCACTCTCAGAGAGATTTTCTAAATACAAGTTCAGGGCTGAATACAATGCGTACAGTCCAGTAATAACATTGTTTCAGCCCCATCAATATATGTCATAACCTGTCAGTGTCTCTTTCCCGTCTTTCTTTGCTTTCCTCTCTCGTCCTTATTTCTGTCAAAAAAGGTATAAAAACAAAAAAGAAAACTTTTTGCTTTTTCATGTCAGTTTATGTTGCTACAAAAATGTGTCATTATGTACATCATGTGTCTTTTTTTATCCTCTTCTGCACTCTAAATCACGGTGGATGACACAATACATAAATCATGTTTACCATAATATACACAATTTTCATTCTCTGCAATTACATGGTGACTTTTAACCCATACCCTTTGATACTGAACTGGCTCATTTCTGTCCTTTTCTCTCTCTCTCTTTCTCTCTCTCTCTCTCTCTCTCTCTCTCTCTCTCTCTCTCTCTCTCTCTTTCTCTCTCTCTCTCTCTCTCTCTCTATCTCCCTCTCTCTCTCTCTCTTTCTCTCATGCAAAGCACAATCAAAACGAATGACCCCACCACAGCTGACTCACCTGAAGCGGCATGAAATAACAAGAAAATATAGGTCAGACAATTTTGTGTGCGTGTTTGCGTGACATTTGATGAGCTTCCTAAAATTCGTTTTTTATCTGTCCTTGCAACATAAATAGATAGCTATCTTCTCTCCTATCTCTAATTCTAATAACCCTCCCACACACACACACACACACACTCAAATGTTTATGTAATAATGCCTCATATGGCCTCCTTCAATTTACTGATGAGACCAGGGAAGAGCAGTGGAACCTTTCCAAATTTGAGTTTTGGCTAGGGGGAATATTTTTAATGTGGCACACTGAGTATTCTAACTAATACTGAGAAGTGCTCAAATATGGGGTCACAGTCTGTACACACTGAGTACACACTTCTGTACCTTTGCAAGCATGCCCACATATACAAAGATAGACTCACACTGTTTAGTACTTTTATATTTACTATTTGAACAAGACTCACAGAAATATAAAGGAACTGTATCACATGTAGCACACATACACACACACGTACTGCAAATGCACATCCGCACTCGCACATAAACACACACACTGTTCTAATAGTTTAAGTGCTGAAAGAAGAGCAGCATTTCACTGAACTATCTTTTTATTGATCCATTTGAGAGATGAATTATTAAATCTAAAAGGTGAACCAAGTGTCAGCCATACCATCTTTCTCTCCCTCTCTCTCTCAGACACACACACGCTCCCTCTGTCCCTCGCTTACTTACTCACACACTGTAGACAATCGCCCCATCACACATAAAAGGCATTTGAAGATATATTTTTCATTGTACTTGATCTTTTCAGAGTCTGTGTCAGTTGTTACTTTGTGGACAATTGAATGTCAGTGGAAATGTTACAGGAAAGAGAACTATAATGGCACAGAGGCTCAACAGCATACTTATGGCTATCCAGGTATCAGTATAATTATGGCATATTTCAGGGGTGATTAATGTGATCTGGATCATTTTCTTGTTTGTGTTTTCATGTTTTTAGGGGGTAATTCGATCTGGGTTGATAGTTGTGGGATAATAAGAGAGGACAATGATAAAACTGGAGGGAAACCACAAAATAGGAAATGCTGCAGACAGTTAGAGTTAGAGTTATGAATAAAAATTCACAATATGTTTGCAATAGTATGACTGGAAGGAATTTATCTTTTATCCCCCCCATTGACACTTCTGAATTTACAATGGAGTACTTTTAGGCCAGTTAGGAAGCAAATTAAATATATTTTTTTGATCTATTTAAAACTTTCAATTCATATTAATATAATCCCATGAAATTTGATTTGTATATGTATTGCATGACCATTTAATGTTGTGATCTAAGTGTTAATTTCTCTACCATAAAGATTGTGAATGTTTTAGGAAATGCTCTACGGCATCAGGGTTAATTCAATTTTAAATATCCCAATCCAAGGGAGATAGTTTTCTTAAGAATCCAGTAATTGAAAATATTTTCCCTTAAATCCACATATACTTGAATGGAATAATTGAAAATGGATGTTCCTAAAGTTTGAATCAACTCAGAAGAAGAACTGCTAGCACTGGAGTGGTTTAGACCATTAATCTAAAGTTGTTTTCAGTGAAATTATTTAAGAAGTGAAAGCAGCATGTCCTTTATGTATGATCTTAGACACTGAATACTTGGTGGGCTACTTTAGAAGTGCACGTTTTTTAGGGAGTGATGTGTGTACCATTCTGACCATTTGTCTGGTGATAAGGCAGTCTGGAGAAGGATGCCCATGCCAGGAGGGAGGTCAAGGCACCAACTCATTCCTCTTCCTAGACACTTCCATTTATCAGGCCTGGCTGCATGCATCACACACCCTCAAGGAAGGGCCCTGTGCATGTGTGTGTGTTTGTGTATGTGTGTGTGTGTTGGCTGGAGAACGGGCAAAAGACCCACAGATATGAGTAGAATTATGTCTGTGTAAAAGAGACAGACAGAGATAGTGGGAGAAACTTTACAGGTAGACCTGGTGGATGTGGGATTTCCAAATGATGTAAAATCCACTTATGTCTCTGAACCTAACGTTTATTTGCAGTGATATTTAACCTAGAAGCTTGGTGTGAAGGACTGCTACCTTGACCTCAATTATCAGTCTTTTAATGCAATAAATCTTATGTATAGTTTGAGGCCTTTTGTCAGTGATGGATCTCTGGCATTTAAAAGCAGACACATTTCCCAGAGAGGCCAGAGCATTTGGGATTATATCCACAAAAAGAAACCACTGGTAATATAGCACAAGTGATATTGTAGTAATATAGTAGGGCTATAGTACGGTATAGGCAAAGGAAGGCAGCTGCATCACCTAGCAGTTTCTCAATACCTAAAGATTTGCAAAATGCCAAATGTGATTATGGCCAATAGACACTTTCAGGAAGCATTTAAATAAGCAGCTTTTTGAGAGTCAGTTTAGTTTTTAATGCACAACAGTTTGAATCATCTGATGACTGTGTTGATATAAGAGCCATATAATCAGTGCAACAAACAGATCTATCTCTACACTTTGTCAAAATGTATTTATTACTTGATAGTGTTTGTTAGTGCAGACAAAAGGAGCAGCACGCTCGATGTGTCAGAGCCTCCTGGTGTGTAAACCTAGAATGCTACAGTGTTCTCCACATTCTTAACATGCATACAGTAGTTATAAGTTAAATTCTGGAAAATGGTGAATCAGAAAAGAATGATTATGTTAGATTTGGAATAAAAGTCAAGTGTTCTGGCCGAAATGCAAACTAGTCTTTATATATAGTAATACTATTTAGCCTACAGTACATTGTACATCTCTGATCTTCTGAGTTTTTTCTCCATGCATTACATTCCATCTATGATATCTCCATTTAAACCATGGCACCATACAAACAAAGTTTTCTATAATTATATGTACTTTGATTGAAGTTACAGTGGCCACCTGCATCTAACTAAAATAAGCTTTGCACACATGGGAGAACGATCGGTTTACAGTGTATATTTTATGTATGTTGTTGGCATGTTTTAGATACATAGAACGCAGAGGATGAGAGTGTAAGTCTTCAACAAATAATGGGAATGTGGTCGTTATGTAAATCTGTCAGGTTGTGTCATTTTAGGCTCATCGTCATGACAGAAATAACCTTTGTGTTGCTTGACAGGATGGCCGCCAAAAGGCCATCCATCCAAGTCTATTTGCCTCTAAGAGTTTCAGTGACATACAATAATAGATGACAGTATCATCCACTACAGCCACGTGTGCCTTCAAACAACCACAGACATTTGGATCAATGCATTTTGATATATTGCCTCAAACCTGTCATTCCTAAACCCGAAAGAAAGACAATTAATTTTATTTTTTGTTCTTCTTAAACAGTTGAAAGAGAGAAACACTGTAATTAAATGACAGCTTTGGGATCACCAGACTTTATCATTATAGCAAACAGATGAGGCTGTCATATAGAATTTCTGTTGAAGAACTTTTCACTGCTGAAGTGGAGTCACATCAGCTTGAAGATGAGAGCGTCACAGTGTGAACAATTAAATCCTGACACGTTTTCTGCATATTTAACTGTCATGGTGGGGAATCTACAATAGCAACAGTTGTTATAAATAGACAACGAGATGTGCACACACATGCATGCACACGCACACACACACACACACACACACACACACACACACACACACACATACACAGATCAGTGGGTATAACATATAAGCAATTAAATCCCTGACATGGAACATCTTTAGATGTCTTTCACACATGCTTATATTCCAATAATTGAACCCACACTTTTAGGAGACATATCTGGAGACAGATCAGATAGATATGTTCACTTGCAGCAGCTCCTTGTTTTTTTTTTTTACGTCAGTTGTGTATGCTGCATCGAGGCAGCCAGGCCTGAACCTGTGACAGCAGCACAGTTGGTTGAGTGCCTAGAGCTGCCAAGCTGTCAGTTTGATGTCTGAATTACAGTGCACACACATCTGCACTAGTCAACCCGCAGTTAATCTCAACATCTGTACATGTAGCTGGACACAGTTGACTGCATAAAAAGACAGAAGGTTTTTAAAATGAACACGGACGACTTAGAATGTTGGTTTATTTCCTGTAACATAATAGAGCTAACACTATGGAATATGTTTTGTTTGTAACCATGCTAGGGTCTTGCGAGGGCAATGCAGGCCAGTTGGTTGGTTCACAACTTTGGCCCAGACGTAAATATCTCAACAAGAATTGGACAGATTGTTAAGAAATTTGATTGCAATATCCATAGTTGCCACAGAGTGAATCCCAGTGACTTTGATGACATTGTGGTTTTGAGTGAAATATCTAAACAAATATTGAATGAAATTTGGTACAGATATTTGTAGATATTAATTACCTTCAAAATGAATTGCAGTCACCTTGGTCATCCATTATCATCTAACTAGTGGGGTAGTAGGGGTTTCAGCCCCCACTTTACCTTGTGCCGTGTGCTAATCAGCTCATTGTAGCACGCTAAACTTTGATTGTGAACATGGTAAACATCAGCATGTTAGCATTGTCATGGTGAGCACCACTATGCCTATGTAGGCTATAGCCTTACAGAGCCGCTAGCATGGCTGTAGACTCTTAGTGTTGTTCAAAAGACAGCGCAATCAGATAATTACAATATTTAACATAGTCCACTTCTCCACAGAAAACCCATTCTATCAACCAACTCCCAACGCCCACAGCTGACATTTGTGTGAGCATGAACTCCTGTCTCTTACAAAATGGGTAAATGGGAGAAACAGGATTTGTAAATGACATCAATGATATGCTTCTCTAAATTGCATTTTTATTATATCTGCATGTGCTTTTGGGTAGATTGAGAGCTCTTCTGTGTAAGAGTCTCTTTTCAGGAGTAGCTCTGCTCTTGTGTCTGCATGATAAGGGCTTGGCTTCAATGACTGTTTCAATTCAAAATTCATAATTTGTAATGTCATTCACACATTATCCATTCAGCTTAGAATGATCTGGATGGGAGAGGAGGCAGCACATCCAAAAGCCTCTTGTGGTAATTCTGTAGATACAAAATTCAGGTACATTAGCAAAAATAACCCTGAACAGGATAAGCAGTTGAGAGCATGGATGGACTAGAAAAAGATTAAATGGAAACGGGAGGCGATAATATGCTGTAAAAGCCTCCAGCTGGAATCAAACAGAGGACATTGCATTTACATGTTTCTCACCAACAAGGACGCCCACCACTTTAGATTTTGATAAAGGCACAACTACGTCACAGTGCCGACAGTCTGGGGTGCTGGAGTGACTGCCTCTGTGATACAGAGTTCTGACACTTTACAACCTGTACTGATCATTAGTCACAGTTTTAAAAGGTTAGTTCACCCAAATCAGAAATAAAAAATATATTTATTTATAATATACAATTTTTGTTTTTAGTGCCATTATCATGAAATCTCCGTCTCACAGATTTTGTGGTCAGCTGTTTCCATTGGAACTACTTTCAAAGTCTGTGGATTATCCAGAGTTCAGAGTACATTGTTTCTGACACACTACTGTGGAGGTTTTCAAATTGATATTTTCAGTGGTTTGAGCTGCACAAATTGGCTGCACAAATTGCATTTTCATTGGATTTTAGGCACAAGCTTCAGGGGCAGGTATATCAAAACCCTGTGCAGCTAGGTACCGCAAGGGACAAGTGGGGAAAAGATGTGTTTTTTATGATTTTGGGTTGACTGGCCCTTTAAAGACACAGATTTCTAGTAATTTATACCTGATATATTTCACCATTTTACAGTCAGTCTCTCAGGTGATGGAGCCGACATCCAAACATAAACTTTAAAGCCATTTTTGGAAACTTCACTGCGCCTTACTTAACTTGCCAAGAGGCAGCATGAGAAAAGAGTTTGAAAGTTTGAAGGAAGTTTTTATCCAGAAATCATGTACATGTGCAATTCGTACTCTGCAGTCCTAATGGAGTTAAAGTTCCTCTTTGAGTGGCAGGTTGGATAAATTCGAATTTTGGTTTAACAATACAATTTTACAACTAATATTTCAACATTTACCTTCCACTAGAGCAGAATTGGGCTTTGTGGGAGTGTTTGTGTGTGTTTTCTCGTGCCACTCAGCATGTGTTAAGGAGTGGAATTTGAACATAATGATCCTGTAATCCACACACTCACATTACCAGGTTTCCCAGCACTGATATTCAAAAGCACACACACACACACACACGCACACACATACATATGCAACACAATCCGCTTGGACTCCCACCGCCTTCTCTGGACTTGATCACCTGCCCTCCACAACATCCGATAACAATAACATGCTCTCAGTATTAATTCACTCCTACTGTGTATAAATGCCTTTCATTTATCCCCTTTTCCCTTCCCTTCCTTTGTTATTTTGTCTGTCCCTCAGTTGCACAGAAGGCAAACATACTGAGGGCAGAATTACCATGGTGATGCACTCAGCCTAGTCAAAGGCCCAACAGAGGTATTAGACTGATAGGATCTGTGGTACTTCATCACACACCGACAAATGCACACATATTGGCACTTGCATGTAGGCCTGCATGAATAACCCTGCTCAAACGAATGCACACACACACACACACACACACACACAAATGCATGTTTACACACATACAATGACTGATTGTTCTTCTTTTATCTGATGCTTCAGCCAATGGTTTATTTCCATTCCTCGGCCAGGGAATTGTCTCCAGAATGCTTGCAGTGAGAAAACTCATTCCGATAATCTGGGTCAGATATAGGCACTTCCATCGGCCACAGACAATTCCGGCTCGGAATGACACAGAACGTTAAAGATAGAGGGAGAGGGAGGCAAAGACTGCCTCAAGACAAGATGTACCACAGATGATAAAACAAGGGAGTTGATATCCACCCAGTGGTCTGCCAGACAGATAACTACATTGCTCTCTGTGTGTCCCTGGAATGAATATTCACAATCCAAACTCTTTACATTCTCAACTCCATCAAACGTGTAAAGCTGTGTGCTTATACAGACCCATTTCTCCTTTTGTCATGCCGAGCTATAAATTGCTCCGCTCCACTCGTAAATCCATGGAACACCACTTGGAGGGAAATGGTTTCTGTTTTCTCCGGTAGCACTTTGGCTTTGGGGAAATTGGTTTGCAAACAAAGACATGCATCAAATATATCTAGCTATTCCAAGTCTGAGGAATGGCTGTTTTACTTTTTTTATCATAACCCTTGTGAATATACGGAACCTTTGCCAACTACAATACAAGGGAATACAATTCAAAAGCAAAGCAAAATAAAGACTTTTATGTAAGCATGCATACAATGCATCACAAACAAATTAGCAAATCAATACATATTAATCTCAGAGTCACTTTTACATTTTCAGTCATTTCGAAACGGAATTTAGTATTAAATTCTGATATATCATGTTGATTGCTGAGACATTTTATTGAAAGAACAGTCTTTGCTCTGAATTTTGATTTAGCCATCTGCCAAACAGTTTAAATGTGTGTTATGCTGGGAGAAATAGAGGAGGTGTGAGCAAATATTTACAGCATCTGTACTTTCTCTGAAACAGACATAAACACAGGTGTAGTCTTGTGGGAAAATCTGAAGATTAAAATGTTCAATCCATCTTGACAAAATATCTTAAATCTCTATCTTGCAATAACTATCAGTTAAGCATCAGGCAAGGCACAGAGTGTCACTGTCAGCTCCTGACCTTTGAAACATCAATGATGACAGGAGTGAATGTCAAAGAAACAGAAGTGTTTCAAGGCGATGCCATGCATATCAGTAATTGACACTTTCTCCACTTCTGCTCTGCACAAAGATTTGAAAATATTAAGTTTTGGCCGATTTTGCTCCTGATACAAATTAGGTAGGACCAGAGATGTCATGCTGTAAATATAAAACACGTGTGATGTTATCACAATGGCTCATATCAGTCTGCAAATCGATTGCGGTGGTTAGGATTGAATCTATAAAATCCTCACATTACCAGATAATCTGGGCTGACAATCAGTTCAAGCATCTGATCAAGAATTCCCCTCAGGCTGTCAGGATGAGCAGATCTGTTGTAAATTGGCCCCATAATCCTCGAGTGTGTCCTTAAATGTATTGATTACATCTACAGTATCATATCCACTTCAGTCAAATGTGGGCGATAGGTAAAGGGGAGAAGATGGTAGTGGAGATGGTGAAATAGATACAGAATATAGATTGTGTATAAAAGGTCAAGTCAATATTATAGAAAAAAATGTTTCTTACAGTATCACTAAAATGCAAATGCATCACAGCAATCAATACATTGGATATGATATGTCAACAGATTCTGCCCGCGGTAAACCGCATAGAGACATTCCAGACTAACAAAGACTGAGACCAGACCAATTATTCCAATCAATTAATCTGATTAGAGGGTCTAATCCTTTGATCCCTCCCATCTTGAAGCTTTCCTTCTCACTTCTTCAGACCCTGCCCTTGCTCTTTCACGCCATCTACTCATTGACCGTTTCCCTTTCTGCTCTCCTTCTTCTCTCCCCTTTTTACTCCTCTGATTGGTTCTGTTGATGCAATAATTAAGATCTACAGATTTTAATATAATAGTAAATTGAGGGGTCAAATAGGGATCATTGGAGCAAAATGAGACATTGCATCTAAAATGTAACCAATCCTGGCAGCACACTTTTCCTGCGTGCAATAGTTTTATTAGTAAGCCATTGTGCTGAGGCAAATTCTTGGTTGCCAGAATAAAGTACACATTTGTCCAGTGTACCACCACTTAAATGCTTACAATGTAAATGTGCTTAATAACTTGTCTGGTTTGCTAACAACTGTAAATAGAGCATCTTGCCACTTATATGCTTGAAACATGCATGAACGAAGGGCAGACCAGGAGAATGATCCACTTTAATTAATCACTCTATATCTTTGGAGTTGAGGCAAAACCACATACTGCTCTCCTTGTCCCTGCTGTCACTATCAGGGAAGGAATGTGGAATCCAGCCACAGGGCATCAGACATGAAGAGAGTGTGTTTATGCATTAGTTTGTGAGAGAGAAAGATTTAGAGCTGTTTTGAGTGAGTTATCAATGCATCAATGGTGTGTTTGGGGGTATGTTAATCTTAATAAAAAATAAAATACTAATGACATTATTCCAGATTTTTATTTTTACATATATATGTAATATACGGCTAGCGCCAGTAGCTGGTTAGCATTAGGTTAGCACAGAAAATGGAAACAGCAAGCCTCTGCTGGTTCCCTAGCAACTACTCTGAGCCAAGAAATAGTCCAACACATAACCTTCACAAAACAGGATTTTCCTTCAGAAATTGTCATTTTGAAACATCAGTTTTTGTACAGATTAAATAAACAACATATAAATAAACATAACATGTTAGTTTGTGAGCTTTAAAGGGGGTTACAGATTTTTGTCACCTTTAGACTGAGCTAGACTAGCTTTCACCCTCTTTCCAGTATTTGTGCAAAGCTATGCTAACCGGCTGCTAGCTCTAGGTTCTAACAGTGGATATGAGTGATCTGAACGTCTAATTGATATCCCCACCAAAAAGCTAATAGCCTGCATGTATTTCCCAAAATGTCAATTTTTTCTGCACACAGAAACATACTTTTACAATAAAACGAAAACGTAATTCACCCTGGACAGAGCTACAAGTTAAATCCAGACTGTCAAGCCAAATGTAGCTTCATACATTCAGTACTTTTAATGTTAAATCATCTTATTCTATTTCTACTTCTGCTTGTCCTGTTGTAGTAGCATTTCATGCTCAGAACAAATTTTGTGTTGTTAAATTCATGCTGTAGGTAAATAATTATTGGTGTTTCAATATCTGAAGTATATAATATATAAAGTGCTAATTGGTTAATTGTATTGGTAAAACCTTTTAAATGACTTGTTGCTGAAACAGAAGCTGACAGAAAGACTGCAGGAGGCCTGAGGAGGAGACAAAGATACAGATATAGACTCAGGGACACTGTCAGGAAAAGTCTGCATTAAAGTGATGTACTTTATGATGCTAAATGGAGTCGGGAGACTGTCAGTCTCCAACCAGGCTGCTTGATGGAAATGACACTTGGGTTTTATTGTAGTCCTAAAAGAGAAGTTTTGTCTCCTAAATCATTCATCGTGGACGCTGTTTTAAAACTTTGGGGATAGCTACCTGACTTTTTCTGTGGATTTATGTATTTTGAGGGATTAAATGTGTCTTCAGGTGAGTGTGAGGACACACGCAGGTGCGTGTCCCACCAGTTGATTTATGTTGCCAAATGGTCTGAAGTGAGATTTCCTGTTTGTCTGTCTACAGTTTCAAAGAGAAATATATTCAAAATGTTCTTTAACTCAAGATTCATGTGCTGGATTCTCTAGTTATATACTTCAAGGGGCTTACTATTTTTCTTCAATCCCTCTCAAAAATCAAAAGCTTGTTTTTCATCACTAATAACTACTTTCTTTTCTTGAGTTTGCTTCTCTTTTCTCTCAACTTCTTCAGGTTTATTTTTCAAAGAGAGATTTCTTTAGGTTTAAATTTCCTCAGTAGTCTTCAAATCCACTTTACTCGACCTTGCTTTCCTTACCTAAATTCACGTAATTTTTTTTCTTTTCTGTCATATTCATTGTAGTCTGATCATCTTTCATTTTCTTTCACTTCCTTCAACTCTGAAGACTGACTTTGCCAAGCTCACACTGGAAGCACTGTAAAGAGAGTATGGTGCTCTGTGGGAGCTATAGATGGGTTCAAGTAAGTAACATGTAGTTTTACAGAGTGCACTTTAAATAATTTGTTACAGTATAACTTTCAGTTGTTAAATGCTGAGACACATTGCTTTGGCATACAGTATATTCTTTTTTCTTCATTAAAAACATATTTTTTTAGCTTATGCTAGTGGCATGCCTCGGAATGGCACTGTCAGTCTGTCAATCCAGAATGGAATATCTAAATAACTATTTGATGGATTGCCATCCCATTTGGTACAGATATCCATTTTGCCTATAGGATGACTCCTATGACTTTGGTGATCACCTAACCTTTGATCTAGTGCCATCTTCAGGTCAGAAAACGTTGGTTAATGACCAAATACATCCAGTGCTGATGACATCCCCATCAGTCTCATCTGCACTCTATGTTTAGTGTTAATTAGAAAATGTTAGAATTTTAACATGAGTGTTAGCATTCTGTGCTAACATGCTGATGATATGAGCATTGTGAGCATGTTAGCATGCTGACATAAGCATTTCGCTAAAAGGACTGCTGTGCCTAAAAGCGGCAGGCTGCAGAATCCCAGTATTGTTGATACAGTGTGTAAATAAAGCATGTGTCAGAATTACAGTACCTAGTGCTGCAGTAGTATATCAAGGGAAAGATGAAATTAGCAAGTTTAGGTAAACAGAAAGTGTGTTTGGAGTTCACCACTGTGGGTATGCATATCACATTAGCAATGATGCTTAAATATAGTATTCTTATAGTGTTTTAGCTGCTCATCGCAACATTATGTGTGTGAAAGTATGTGATAACAGGTGATGAACTAAGAATAAACTTAATATAGGGTTTCCAGAAATTGTTTTATTAAATTCATGAATGTTGTAATGGGCGGTGAATGACATAATTACATATGAGGTAATTATACATGTAGGCTACTGTTAAACTCAACCACAGTTAATATTTACAACTGATTGTAGTCTCCTCAGCACCCCCCACCCCCTTTTTTGTGTGTGTATTTGAAAACTTTAGTGAGTGGATCTGAGTTGTGCTGACAGTGAAAGATCCAGCAACTTGGTCTCTTAAACAAGTTGAAAAAAACGTTAAGAATTATTTGAAGATACTTTTTGACCCTGGCATATGAGCATGCAGTGATCATATATAACAAGTAAGTATTTATGTACTATATTTATATCTATCTCTAAGTATTTGTAAATATATAGACTATAAAACACAGTACTTTCTTTTCTCCAGTGTCATAAAAAAGTATGTGTATCAGCTGTCAAAGGTCAGGTTCAGTTAGAGAACACAGCACCACTGGAGCATATAGGAATTCAATGAGTGCAAACCATTTCTTTTGTTTCATATCTCTTCCATTCCTCATGCTTATGTGACCCTGAATATAGATAACTCTGCATAATTTCACACAACTACAGTTGTAGAAAATTCCATCCATGGCAGCCCTTCACATGTAAATCGGTGACATTTGTAATGTGATCCAACATGCCTAGGCAACGGGAACACTACATTGTTGAACGGTTGGCATCTGGTGTAATAAATTATAGCCTAACTGGGCGTGTGAAATAAACTTACAAATTCAGTTCAAAAAGCAATTATTTTCTTGTCTAAATATGCTTCAACGTGTCTGGATCTAGAAATGGGAAGCATATGTCAAGCAGTTCAATTTTAAGGGACAGTATACTGTAAGCTAGATTTTGTTTGGCATTTTATTTTCACATCTCACATCTGTCATGTTCTGTGGAAGCAAATAAATAACAAAAAAATATAGGCATAGCAATACCAAGCAAAACATAACATTCAGTGGAAGGATACACGACATTATGCAAGCATAATCAAGTTCTCTGTTGTGTGACAGGTTATGCAGCTGCAGATTTAATCAAGAGTTAGCAATATGGTTTGGGGAAATGATCTAAACCAACAGCTTTTACAGACTGTTCCCTCCTAAATACATGTTAACACATGAAATATAATAATAGACGTAAAAGTTTTAATGGAATGGTTCATTGTCAAGAATACAAAAAGAGTAATACATGTAAGAAAAGCAATTGAAATGCTCCTCTATGGTACATATGGTAGCTGTAAGCAATACAGGTGCATGCCTGCTTGCTTGCGTGTGTGTGTGTGTGTGTGTCATCACTATTCAGTTATTTTAATTTGAATGGGAATGGGTCTTCTCTCCATTCAGTTTGTATGTGTTTTCTGTGCACATAGTACAGGAAGACAATTCCTGGAGGGCAGCCAAACCAGTCAGCATTATGGCCTGTATAATTTCCAGTGATCTGGATACTAGAAAATAACTAATATAGATATTGATTTAACTTTTGTGGAGAAATTATGCATTGTATTTAAGTCTTTATACTGTACATTGTTTCTCTATATCTTTTTTGTGTGTTCTTTATGTGTGCATGCTTTTTTAAACTCTGCTGCCCAGTGCATGTGTGTGTGTGTGTGTGTGTGTGTGTGTGTGTGTGTGTGCATGTTTGTGTGCACTCTGGCACAGTAGTACTGTTAGCACAGCTGTCCAACCCAAAGATACACAGGAGGCAGGACCCAGGTGTCACATCCACAGCAAACCACATCCATGATTATCAGACTGTGTTTACCTCATTGGCAGTGTATGTCATGTGTCTGTCTGTCTGTCTGTATTAATATTATAATTTGTGTGCGTTTACTTGTGTGGGCCAGTCTGTGTATGTGAAAGCAATCAGTGAGCTGAAAGTTAACAGATAAAAAGGAGCATGAAAAAAAGCAGAAGAAAACAGGGAAGTGACCAGAGGAATGATAACAAACAAGGAAAAGCAGAAGCAAACACTTGCCTTGATGACTAAGAGCATTTGTGTCTAGCAGAGAAAAGTAATGGCAATATCATTATTACCCTGGAGTCGACATGATTACTGCCCCCTTGAGGTTTGGAGGTCCCATCCCGATGGCATGATCATTACTTAAGGGGCTATTAGTGTCTCTTCCCACTCATAGCAACCAATGCCAGGGACATTTTATTACTGCTGGTCCAGACTCTGACTATACCTCCAGAGGGTAAGTAGGGACTAAGGTTTGTCATAGAAAGACAGCCCATGGGGCATATTGTGTTCAACAATGTTATCATTATTATTGACCATTGTCCTTGTGATGTTTATGAACATGTGTCCCTCGAGGCCTTTGATGAGCTATTTGACCTTTGATAAAGGTCACAACCCAGGAATGTAAAAGAAATCAGTCCTTCCCAGAGAGTTTGAATGGTTATGTAAAAGACTGTATGTTATCATTAAGTTGTAGGTGTGTTTTGTCCATTTTCACCTCTTTTTATCCAGAATAAGTTGAAAAGTCATCTTCACACATTTTAAATTGTGCAGAAGCCTGTTATATCAACCTGTTACAGATATTCAGCAACACCTGGAGCAGTTAGAGGTGAAATATTAGGTGAAGGTGCAGTGGGTAATGTTCAATATTTCTGAATTAATTAGTAAAAATGTGTTTTTTTTAACCATGTAACATACTGTGTATCTGCTCTTACACTTTAATGCAGTCTACAGTCCTGCAACAAATCCTCCATTCCATAAATCCTACCTCTTAGAGGTTGTAGTTTGTGGTGCTGTTGAACTATATTGCATTATACAGAATGGTGTTTCTGTTATGTAGCCTCATTGATATAAATGGGGTGGACAAAATAATAGAAACTGTATAATGCAATGCAGTTCAACAGCACCACAAACTGCAACCTCCAAAATGATAATTAAGTTGAATCAACACCACCCTAAAACAGTTTCAACAAAAACTGAACATTATTATTTTTATGATTTTCTGCAGGACTGTTATCTTAGACTGCATTAGTTTTAGCTGCTGTAGATGTACCTAATTGAATAGCAGAGGAGTGTTTTTTATTTTCTTATTTTTAACATTAACTGGTTCAAACATGTGGTCCATTTGGTGTTTTCACACCTACACACCAAATTGTGTTTTAAACTTTCATTTCATCACGGAAATCTCCAACTCACTCCACCATTTTTGAGCACTTTCACTTTCACAGTGCATTTACCATTGTAAGTTACCAAAGAGTTACCTTGAATCCATTTTTACACATCCATTAAACCTGGAGTGCCCTTCTACCTCCGGTACATTGAGTCTGGTAGATTTGCTTTGGCAGGTATTCAGTGACCTCATCATGACCGCAGACGCTCAGACGTTTCCCTCTCCGCTCGCAATTGGCGGTTATCTCTTTTCTCTCTTCTCATTGTGGAATGTTCCAATGCTCAATTCACCTCTCCTCACCAACAGGTGTCACAGCGGAATGAACTGCGCAGAATTGAGTCCAGAGATTGGCAAGACGGCGACGGAGGCACTGCAAGTGTGTGAGGGAGAGATTGTGTGCCCAGTTGGGGGTATATGTGTGTGTTGTTTGTGGGGATCTGTATGTGTGGGTTTGTGTTTATTTCTGTGAGGCTGGTGATATGTGTGCGAGAGTATGTGTGCACTGAAGGCTATGCCGTAGGTCTTTTCATATTATAACCACTTTTAAACCCCCTACCTGCCAAACCCTGCTGAGACAAATGGAAATTTAAACCAACCACTTCAGAAAGCTGCTTTTTTCTACCTAGTTGCCTGTTCTCACTCTCTCTCTGGCTGTTGCTAACTAGGCAATTGACAGGGTGATATGAGCACCATTTCCATTCTGGCATTTCCTAATGTTAAACACCAGAGTAATCAACAAGCTGCCTGCCTTCCTGTCTGTGTCCCTCGCTCCCCCCCTCCCCTCTGCACCACCGCTCGCTTGCTCTCTCCGTTTCTGCTAGCGTTCATTTAACACGTCCATATTGGATTTCCTAATGCCCACAGCCAACTGAGGGGCTTGTGCTGCTCGCATCTGGACCACTTTTGTTACAGACAAGCCCAATTTGTGTTTGTGTGTGTCCGTGCACCCGCCTGTGTAACAGCAAAAGGGTTTGTGACTGTGACAGTGTTTTTTTGTGTGCCCCTGCTGTTGTATTACATGGACAAGTTCAATTTGTGACAGAGGAATGAAATTGAAATCAGAGTGCATCACCTTCAGAGACTGTGCATAAACATGGGTACTTTTTGTTGTGTTGTATGTGGGATTACTAGACGCATATAGGTTGCAGAGTCAGGGAGACTGAGAGAGGGGAGCAAGGCGAAAGTATCCATGCATACATAGGTGTGTGAACAGGTGTGAGAGACATTTACAGAGGGAGAAAGAGAGGGACAAATTAAAAAGTGTGTGGGTGTGTGTGTGTTTGGATACACAGTACGTGTCACAAAGAATGTCATGTCATGCTGCATGAGGTTACAAATGTTAAACAGTAATAAAATAATGCAAAATTGTTTCATAGTTGTCCCTTACTTTCCCTGAATACCCACTTGCCTTGATTACTTGTGACAGTCACATTCATAGCTTATTTTTGTCACTAAAAACTAGGATATAAATGTTGAAAAGTTCACTTTTCAGTGATTTATTTGTTGGTATTTATCATGCTACAGTTTGTTTATCCCCACTAATTACTTGGAATTAGGATTCGGGGGCATTTGTAATTCCAATGTGTGTTTTTTTTTCTTCACTGCCTGCCAAACTGTCAACCCGTATGACGTTTGATGCATGCGAAAATGAGGCATCAAGTATCCTCATAAATTTGCTATAAGCAACTGAACTCTTCCATGGAAATTTTTCTCTCTTTTGATGGTTTGTAGATTAGACCGGGAGTATGTTATTAATGAGTGAGATTACACCCAGCCGTCGCTAACCGGATTATGGTTTAATACAGCTCAGTTTTACTGTGCTATCCAGCTGCTCCTCGTTTTCTCTTCTCTCTGTCTCTTCATTTCCTTCGTCTCCTTTGTCATATTCTCTCTGTTCATTCTGAGTCTGTGTTCAGGGGTGTTACTTGTGCATCTTTATCTGTTTGTGTGATTTTGAGTGTTTTTCAATGTAGATATTAGGTTCCAGAAACTTTAGGAGTTAAAGGAATATGCAAGCCTGAGGACACACAAATTTCTGCACTCATAAACATGTACGCAGAGTGAACAATGTGTCAACACTGAGTTAATGATGGATAATAAAAATATGCTAATGGACCAGCAGGAGGTAGAGAATGAGTGTTGCACCATCAGAAGTAGAGAGACGTCTAAAGAACCCTATTTTGACAACTTAATTACTTCTAGCTGGGATATGACTTTGAGTTTTTCTGATTAACCCCATTACAAGAAAGCCAGAAAACCAAAGGAGGCACAAGAGTGCAGAAAGAAAGAGAAGATTGTTTCTAGCAGCTTTTGTAGTTGGGAGACAGTGAGAGGCGCTAGCTTCCACCATTCGGCAGAAATGAAATGAAGAGAACAGACATGAAAGGGGTGAAACAAAGACCGAATGATAGTGACTGAGTTGGAGGGAAAATAAGCTGACAGACTGGGGATAGAAGCAGTACTTAAGTCTGTATCTGTAGCATTCTGCTTTTTCACAAATTGGGGATGTCCTTCTTCTCTTCTTCCCTGATCTCCTCCTGGCCCCGTCTCACCTCTTTTCTTCTTGTAGTTCACCCTCCTATTTTTAAAACTGTGGCTACACTCCTACCTATGTCTGTCGTTGCTGATTCGCCTCTTTTCCTTTTTCACATCTCCCTCCACTGCAGTTGGGGGGTGGGGGATTACAGCATTGGTTTAGGGGAACAATAGGCCTAACACAGGGTTTAAGTGGCCACAACCAAACTAAATCAAACATTTCGCTGACGAGGGTGCCGCTGTAATCCTTCCATTTTATTCTTGTTTTTCTGTCATCTTTTCCCCCTCCTTTGTCTCTTTTTTTGCCCCTGCATTTGTCGAAAGCCTTCCCTCTTGTATGCCTTTAATGAGGGCTTTGTTTTTAAAGTTCGGTCCACCAGCAGCGCTTCTCTCATATTAAGAGTGCTTAATTGGCTTTAAAATACTAGTGACTAGTGTGTTTGGTTGGTGGGTAAAGAAGGAGGCTTAAATGTAAGCTCAGGATGACTGTGTGGTAAAAGGCATGCACAGTGATGGGATAAGTCACTATGTAATAAAGAAGCATTCTTGTTCATTGAGGCCTGAATGCGTAAAAAAGAAAAACCTGTGCTCCATTAACAAAAAGATATGTTTCTCAGAGAATGTGCTAAAGATTAATCGAATTAAATCAACCAAGGATAGAGTTATTAAAAGCAGATGAAGAGATATGTATGGTGACAGTCATATCTGGTTGATGTAATATGGTACTGAATTAACGGACATGTTGGTAGAAATAAGAGAGAATATTAATCAACAGTAGCTGGACTGGTTTTTCTTCCAGAGTCGATGCCTATAACTGCCTGGGAACTGATCTGGTATCATTCAGTCATAATCAATCTGTAGAGCCAGTATGGCCCCCTCAAAACAAGACAGATGGTTACCAATTTGGACCGTACAGAATTTTTCACATGGACTGGAAAGAGAAAGAGAGAGTGGGACAAACTTGGAAAAAGACAACATGAAAAAAAAGATTGATGTGTTTGCAAACTCTAGGTTCCCATTTACATATTGTGCTTCATCATTCTAGATTTTCATGGGCAACAAGTATGTGGGTGGGTTTGGAATGGGACAATGTACCAACTTTAGATGAGAAATAAAAAAAGGGAGGTAAAGGGAGAAAAAAAAAAACTAGATCCATTTCCAAAGATACTGGGAGAGGTAAAGCAAGATGAGAAATGAGGAGGTCAGTTTGGAAGAGAGGGAGAGAGAACAAAGGCAATGAACAGGCAAACACACAGGGAGAAGAAAGCCAGGCCTCGAAATCCCTCCAGGCCACTGTGTGAAGGCTAAATGTGTACCTCGTAAATGGAAGTGTGAAACAGCTCCCCCCTCTCTCTCTCTCGCCCTTTTCTATGCACACGCAAAACTCTGCTTCCCTCTTTCTCTTCCCATCCTCTGTCTGTGTACTCTTTTCCTGTCTTCTCCTAGGTAACAGAATGTCATGTAGAGAGGACGCTGTAGTGGCTGCTCTGCATGTGCTATGATAACAAGGTGTCGGGATTCCCTTGGGGTAGATTTGCACTACTGGAGATTTGGCTGCTCATCGGATAACACATCAGATAAGAAGAATATGACGGCGGAGGGGAGAAAAAAAAGGGAAGGAAGAGGGCCACACAGACACACTCAAGCTATAAAATTAAATGAGCATTTAGGCAGCATGTAAAGCAAAACTAGATAAATAAATGCAAATAGATTTAAACCAAATAACTCAGTATCACTAGAAAATGTTGATATTGGACAATTTGGCACTTCGTCCAGTGCAACACGTGTGCCCTTTATGTAGTTAGGCAAAGAAATAAGAGTGCAGAGATTGTGGCAGTGGAGGGACTTTCATTCAAGACACCAAAGTATGCGTCCCACTGCTGACTTGCAATTAATAATTAACCTTTTTATTAAAGGGAAAGTCCTAACACCTAGGCCTTTGTTTTTATAAGTTTACTCCAGGAAATTCTCCAGTATATCGCCTCCACTGGCATCCACGAACTGGCTGCAAAAGCTGCAATGTAATCCTTGGGGGCAATTGCCCTCGTGAAAAGTACGTCCACTGAACGTGTTTGTTTTTCAACCTCTCGATCTGAAGGAACATGAAAGTATCTTACTCTTTAACAAAATGGTCTGTCTCTGTAGGGGTCTTTTCCATAATGTTACCAGACACTTAGAATAGCAGTCTGAGCCTGTCAGTGGCAAAAACATGACAAAACAAACTTTTAGTGGACATACTTTTCACAGGGTGCATATTCCCGCACAGATTTTGTTACAGCCATTGCAGTCAATTCATGCCAGCGGAGGCGATATACTGGACCAGTTCCAAAACATTTGGTAGGTATTAGTCATTTAGACCCCAAAATGTAGGTGTAAAAATACCAGAGTTTCCTTTAATGGTAACCATGATCTTCCCCCAAAGGTGTAATTTCCACTGGGGAACATCCTATTTTTATTCCCCTCACTTTTATAGTTTGATGTTGATTTTCTTACTAAAATCTTCTCCCAAATGAGAGAAGAGAAAACTAAATAAAATTGTGATCTGAACCACCTTCTTTTCTTAAAATGAGCTTAGAGCAATGAGTTTAAAGAGCAGGAGCTTCCACATCTTTTCTCCGGCTTGGGTTTCACCTCTCAGGCTACATACAGGCTGCGGTACCTTGATGGTGGAGGTTGTTGGTGCTGGATGCAGCCTGGAGGAAATACCTGCAGACAGAGGAGAAGACGTACTCCACCTCCTCTACATGTTTTTTAGAAAAGAAACAAAAAAACAATCATTAATGTGTATTTTTAGTTACACATTAGAATAGAACATCAGTCAAAAGTATCACAGTAAAGCACAGAGCTGCAGATACAAAAACTATCATCTTTATTAAGGAAACTAAACATGGTTTCAAGTAGAGTTATTGTATTAATTAATTAAAACAGCACAGGCTTGCAAAGTAAATATTTATTCTTTTTTTTGCAATATTTCCATTATTATGGAAAGTGCAATAAGAATTTCATGCCAATGTATTATTTGCTGATTGATTTAAATGTAACCATGACTTAAAACTTAGTTTTTTATACTCAAAAAACATGCAGAGGGAAAGGATGTAACCCTAAACATACCATATGACAGACATAATGGAGTGAATTTGAACACAATTTGTTTTGCAGAGTGATCCAATATTGACGTTCTGGTCTGGCGATAGGGTTGAATAGCACCAGCCCATTTATGTTGAAACTCATCATTCAACATCACAATTAAGTCAACAGTGATATTTGGGGGTTTGAGAGTGCTACTGCGAGCTCTGACAACAATCAAAAAGTGTGCTGTTCTTTTAAATTAATGCTGATCATGATAGATGATATCCCATCATCTTTTGTTGTCTACCATTTGAATAAATATCTCTAAACGACACGGGGGACATAAAGAAAGCTCACTTGGGAGCATCCCACCAGGCATTCAGACAGCTGTTCATTTAAAAGATAAATTACAGCTTCATTTACAAACTGTAATTAATACACATACCTTCCCAGACGCAGTGGAGAGGGATACGAATAAACCAATATAACAATAAAACACTCCCACACCATGGGAGCTGGGGAAAGTGTCCATATTAATGCATGTACCATAGAAGTTTATCTTTACTTTGAATGTGTGTCAAAGTGGAGAGCATATCATTGAAAGTTAGAAACATATGTTTAGTATAATTAAGGGAATAGGTGTTTCATTTTCTCACAGAGAGAGGACAGAGAGATAGACTTTGCCTCAGGCTCTGACAGGTTTGCGTAAGAAGAAATGCTGTAGATGAAAATTACCAAGAATGCATGAATATTTGAAGTTGAGAGAGCAAGGATAGGGGGTGAGAATGGGGGGATTTCATGAGTACACAGCAAAGTGACTGAAAGTCTTGACAGAAAATGACAGAATTTTTTTTTAAAGGCTTTGATGTGTTGCATACACATATTTTGAGTAAACAAGTGATTATCATACACAATGGATACAGTAATTCAAAGACGTACAGATATTTTAGTTTTTTTATCAGACGTTATATATTGTTTTGCTTTAATTTGTCTAACGTGGGGACACTGAATTACCTTGGCATGTTTTTCAGGGATGTAGCAATGACTAGCTGGGGTTTGTCCTGTGCAGCCAGCCCACACAGCTTGCACCAAAACAACTCTGCTAGAATATCTTGAAAAGCACTGCAAGAACTTCTTTGCAACTGATTTATCACAATGAATGTGGAACATTTTGTCCTTAAGATAAACTGAATGTCCTGGAACCCAGCTGCAATGCATGGATCATTATACTACAACAAAATAAGCATGACAAAAATAAATGGAGGAGGACAACTTTGGTCATTGCATTACCGTTTCTAATCCACTTTTCCCATGTTCATTGTATGAAGCACTGCAGCCAATAGCTGCTGCTAAAAGAGTAGATTCTTTCTTTAGACTCCATATGTATGTATGGTCTTTTATAGTCATCTAGTGTATTTCATTAAATAACCTATCACACACTTTGATGTCGGCCACTTTGCAATAACATCATATTACCCCCCAAAAATTGTAGTTGGTTTTAAAATACACATTCTTATTTCTATCTACACATGACATGAATACACAGACCTTGTCCAGGACGCACACACACACACACAAAGTACATGCAGGCCTACCATTAAGGACTGGAGCAGGTCTATATCAACAAGCATTTCTCTCAGAAGTCAGTGGAATATGATGAGAAGAAAGCAGCCAACTACAATAGCTCAACACAACACATAATGCTGGAGGGGAAGGTCAGTGCGGCTCCCCTTTCCACTTTATAGTACTGATGGGAAAATGTCAACTGTGCCATTCAATCATCTAGCCAGCAATCATTTAGTAATCATTCCTCTTCAACGCCTGGCAGAGGCAGAAGGAAAGGAGGAGGGAGAGCAGCAAAGGGAGAGAAAAAGAGAGATAGCATGTGAATAAAGCAAGAAATGGAGAGATAGAGAAAGAAGACAAGAAGAGACAGAAGGGGAGTGAACAGCCTGCCATTGGTAGCTGAAGCGTGTATGTCTTTGAGAGCAGACAATAAGTCCAGATGGTGGCTCTTCCTTTGTTAACTTTGATGGATATTTCACAGTCAGCGTCAAGGCTGAGAAAATTACTATATCACCTACAATAGATTGTTAGCCATCATTTACCTTATGGTTCCTCCTTGAACGTTTGTTGGGGAAATGCAAGTGTCTCTTTTATTGTGCTAAATACTCTCATGGTTCTGCTCACACGGGGTTGTTGAAAATCAATCAATAGGAATATGTATGAAGGCGTGAAGTGAATAGACTTGAAATTGCTCCCCATCTAGCATGATATACTTCACGTGAAGCCTCTGCAGTGTGTGTGTATATGATGGATGGTATTACTTAAACATGAGTGTAGGAACAAGTACCTCTGGTATATTATTTACAGTCTTGAGGAGCGAATTATTTGAATAAGTGGATCCGTTTTTAGTTTTTTTTATATCCAGTCAAAATGGACTGTTTGACACCTTCATAGTTCATGGACTGCCTAGCCATTCTGTACAGATGTTAACAACAGTATGTCTGTGCCTCAACAGGTCTCTTGTTTTGGTCACAAATTTATTTTGAAGAGACTTCTCACTGTTATGTTAGGATTTACTTCCTGTCATTGTTATTTTCCCGCCAGTTTGATTGTTTCACCAGTGTCCCTTTACTGACCTGTTCCTTATTTGTCTGCTTGTTTAAATAGCGCAGTCAAAGTTTGTGACAGGGTACTGTACACATACATGAATGTGCCTACAAAATGTACTATCAATACATTCTACAGGTAATATTTAAGCTGGTACTACAGAAATACACATTCACTCGTTATTTAAATCGCACTCCACAGAGAAACAAACTAAATGCAAATGCAAAGGGGAAAGGCATTTGTTTGCGTTACTTTGTTAAACAGACCAGACCCAGGTTGTATCTCATGACGACAACATGCCCACAGCCTCAAATGTTGAGAATGTTTTGTTTACTAGACAAAAGTTACTGGAAATAAAGTGCAAGTAAAAAAAACAAACAGTGGCACTAAAACATCTTAGAGCTCCACCTAAATTTCTCAAATGAGGCTTTCTGTGGAGCTCATTGCTTTCAGAGCCAAGCTTCCTGTAGCTCCCCCCAATTTCCAACCCTCCAGAGGGTCATGGCCAGGTCACATAAAGATGCCGACCATTACCCTAGCACCCAACTCTAGAAGGGGGGGGGGGGGGCAAAGACACCTTTACTGAGCCTTACAACCCTGACACAGTCCAACAATCAGGCCAAAGAAAGATCTCCCACTTGTGACTGTCTAAAAAGGAATAATGGGAGAGGTAGTTATTCCTGCTAATCCTCTACACACTGCACCTATGGGGATCCTAGAAAACTTTACCAACTGGATGAGACGCAGTCTAAGGATGGCCAGCAGAGTCCACCCCATCAATCATACTAACTGGCAAGGAGGTGGAGGGTTGGTGATCTAACTCAGATAATACCTAAATAAATAATACATATATGATTATGTCTTTCAGGACGTCCATATACATTTTCCAAAAAGCAGGAGAAATGTTATTTGAGTACCATAACAGCATTAACGTATTGCTCAGTTTGAATTAAGTTGCTAAATTAGATTTATTTTTCTTTGAAAACTTGTTTCTCCTGCATAATAAATAAGATTAACTGCTGGCACTGACTGCCCTATCATTCAGTATGCTTACTATAGAGTCATTTAGATACCCATTCCAGCGCATTTAGTGAAGATGAGGGATAATAACTCTGGCAACACATATAACTCAGACTGTCTAGGGCAGAATTGATAAATAAATAACAAAGAAATAGGTTGCATCCCATTAGGCGGAAACAGTCACAGAATTAGATACCCCCAACTGCAATTTAATCATTATGAGAGTCAGGAGGGAAGATAAAGATTTAATTATAATTGTTTGTCCGTAGGCATCCGGTATTGGAAGGTCAGATTGAGATTGGCACTGGTGTTCCGGTTGATCTCCTTTATTCCAATGTGACTCTGTACCGGAATAAAAGGAAAGAGCACACCCAAATATCCCCAGTGTAACAGAGACAGATAAGTTTGTATAGAGTTCTGATTACACACTCAGGAGGAAGTAAGACAAGCTTGTAGCCAAGGGCCAATGCACTTCTGTGATGCAGCCAACATTAGAAGATAGCATCTGAAAAGTCTCACATGTGAACTTTTGTAGTTGTTGTTCTTTTGTTCTGTTTCTTTTGGTAGACAATATTAACTGTTCTTGAAAATTTATTTAAAATACTTCTTCTCCTGTTTTTTTAGGGTGTGATTTGATTTTCTTTATGTCTTTTTCTACCCACACTTTATCTTTCTCTCTCATTTTTCAGATTCAAAAATCTGAAAACTAGATTAAGCTAATATGCTAATATATGTTGCATGTTAATGGGCACATTAGATTGCTAAGGGGGATGTGGGCCACATACACAAGCATAAAAACAACACACTAACACACCCACTCACCCCAATAAGTCATATTCTACAGTAGCTGACATGTGAACACAAGAAGTCCAGTATAATGATGATGTTTAAGTGAGGCCAACAGATAATCCTTTTGGTTACCACACTGTAGTGATCTTTACAGCGCTTGCAGATACCATTATGGAACATACACCCAGTGGTATCCAGGGAATAAATTGATTTGACGTGGTACAACTGTGGGTAGCATGAACTTGTGTCCTAATAGGCACAGAAACATGCCATGGGTGATGTGTGATGAAATCCATGTTAACCATCTCCACATCTCCAGACCCAGGAAATTCATATGGCTAGGGCTAGAATGAGTAGGATATATTTATATATTGTGTATGTGTGTAGACAACTTAAATCTTGCCCAGGCTTTATATTATCCTGACAGGAGTGCTTGGGAAAATCTCAGTGTTGTGTATTTTACATACTATGGGTAAGATATAGATGACGTGTGACAGGAGTGCAGTAAACTAGCTCAAAACGTACATGACGTGTGTCACAAGTTTGATGTGGTGCAGGTATACATTGCTCAGAGTAGACATGAATATTTGACAAGTCAGAGATGGAAAATCCTGCATTCCTTTCCTTTTCCTGTTCCGCTGAGAAACTGAGGTTCATGGGATATATTCAGAGATTGTAGAGAGGGTGGGTAAATAGCAGAGTTGGACTCCAGTTGCAAAAACAAGGACCTGTGACTCAACTTGGATCCTTCTGCTGTGAAATTTGACTTACTTGAAATTTTAATGCAAGAAGTTGACTAGAAACTTGAAGGGAAAAAAGCTTAGGAGGCTTGACTTTGTGGCCCATAAACATTGAAAAATGCAATATTGTGCCTGTGGTACCATAATAAAATGGAAAAAACTCAATATTCAGATGAGAGAAATTACCCTTTCATTATCCATTAGGATTTACTTTTTTTTGTCCATTATGATACAAGCCTGTGTGCCTCTCCATCTAAACTTATCTATGTAATTAAGAGTCTGATGTTACTTTTAATCCTATAAATCTGTATTCTTTTGATATTTAAAATGAAAGCCATGTGTTTGGATAATTGGTTTAGTTGTGCGCATTTAGCACCACTGTCATCACGGACATGTTAAACAACTGAAGAGTAAACTCAACAACAGAAACAAACCCTTTGCAATAGCTGATAGTTTGTGAAGTATTTCTTTCTTATTATTGAACAACAGTGAAAATAACTTCTTTATACTGTATGTCTGTGTGTCATTTTTGTAGGACTAAAATAACACAGAGAGAGAGAGTAACAGAGAAAAAGAGAGAACAAAGCAAATTCGATATGTGTAATAAAATATAAGCTATAATATCATCACAGGATACTGTCCAAAACTCCTGTGTCAAATGATCTGTGTGAATGTGCAGTAACTCTGTGCCACCCCACACATACACATACTGCATGTAAGTGACTAAAGTGACAATACTTTGTGAGAGTAGTTAAGTGGCATGATTGCACATGTTCCCTCTGGCATGAAAGTAGAGTGTAGGGGAGCTCCAGACAGGAGAGAAAAGAGAAATGCTGAAGGTAGAAAGTGACAACGGGAGGCATAACTGAATTGTTATATTAAGGTCAATGTTTAATTACAAAACAGATTAATTATCTGCCTTTTCTGTATATTATAGTGGCAATAATTAACCATTGATTGGACAGGCTAATGACGAGCAAATGTTATCATAATGGTGTGCTAACCATGTGTGTGTATATTAAATATACTGTAGGCATTTTGCCTGGACATACCGTAAATTCTCCAACAAAATGTAGTACTCGACCAATAGCTGGGTATCAACTAATAGCCAGTGTCTATTGAACAAATAAAGGCCAATTAAAGACCAGGGCAAATGAGATGTAAAAAACTAAATTACTGGTACATGTATATAAGCAACAAAATGTAGTACTTGACCAATAGCTGGGTATCAACTAATAGCCAGTGTCTATTGAACAAATAAAGGCCAATTAAAGACCAGGGGGAATGAGATGTAAAAAACTAAATGACTGGTACATGTATATAAGCGGTTTGCATGGCAATTTCAGCAGATTATACATCTTCACGGCATTATTAAATATCAGCAGAACAGCATAGTTATGTTATACCCATTACTGTGTAGCATCGAGCTTCTGTTCTTGCTTGCTGTTACATTAATGCCGATCTACTCTGCTGTGCTTTCTCAATGTTAAGCTGCTCTTGACAAAACTCTTCCAACTTCCTCTTTATGTGTTGATTATTTTTTATTCTCTTATTTGACTTAGATTTGTCGTTTCGTATTTCTCTTGCTAGCAGCATGTTTTTCTGGGATATCTTTGGAAGATCTCTTGGTCTCTCAAATTTCTTGTTGCATGAACATAGTCTATGAATAAGAGTCAGGTTACTTGTCTACCCAGTCAGTGTCACTTTCATTTTAAAATTATGTCATTATTTCAGTTTACTTAGGTACACTATGTGGGCAGTATAGATATTTAAGTTACATAGTCTGAATATTGCAGGCAAGTATCAATACACCTATAAACCAACACACTGGTAATATACAGGCTGCATTTGTGTCTAGCATACTGTTTCAAATGCCTTTCAAAATGTACTATAAATGCATTATTCAATTCAAAAAAAGAACTTGAACTATTCTGCCTTGAGGGTTTTTGGAATATATTATCAGAGGTTAAACGTAATGCCGCTTGCGTTTGTCCTCCTCAGCAGAACTGGGCATGGACTCATGTCTTCCTGTCCAAGAAATGCTTTTAATTACTATGCGTCTTCCAAACCCGGTCTGTGTAGTGTGAAGGCACGCAAGGATCAAATTTATGTTCCTATGCATTTTAAATGTAATAAAGTATTGAATTCCAAACTAATTGTAAAATGTCAAAAATAATGACAAAATATGAGTTTTTTATTAACAACTCATTGACCATTCACTACTTGCATTGCTCACTTTGTAATTTTTATGCAGTATTTTGTGAATGTTCTTCACAAACATTTTGCTACAAATGCACTTTTGTTCTTTGTGATAACTGTAGTGATCCACATACAATATCTGGTGATTCCATGCTGCCTTTGACGTGCAGCTGTAAGCACAACGGGGTTGGTATCCTAGGATTTTTGATTTTATGCTTGTGTTATTATGTGCATGCTTGCATTCTTGTTTTGTATTGTGTAATTGCGTGTGTGTGTGTGTGCAAACAGAAAGAACAACAGACGCTCCTCATGTACTCCATTGCTGTAGAGTAGGGAGTGACCCATCCATGTTTAATATATTTCTATCCATAATTCACAAACCAAACCTCAGTGCCTTACGAGTGGGGGACTCTTAATAGGACGGGAAAGACCTCCTGTTTTCCCTCTTACTCAGTCTCACTGACACGCACATACTTTGTCTCTTTTTCTCTTCACATCTATCTTCCTAGTTACTTCTCTCTATATTTTCTTCCACACGAATAGTCGAGCTTCAATATCAGTCCACCCCCGCTGTCCTAAGCAATTTTCCAGTTGTTATCAGTAGTTACTATGAAGCAAGACGGTTCCACAACCCATTCACTATCCAAATAGCTTCAGAGAGAGCTCTCAGAATCCAGTTTACATTTAATCTGCAATCCTATAAAGGTGGCGTTTCAGACTTCTGTTTGCCTTTGTCTACACATACAGCACACATATACATACAGCTTGCTATAAGGTTTAAAAGCTACATTCCACAGCTGGAGCACACTTTGTTTATGTGTCATCTTTGGAAGACTGCACTACTTCACTCCTGTTCATTATGCCATTCAGAAGGGTTGCAGCAATTCAGTTTTGCTATATTGGGATTCTGAATCTTTTTGTCTGTTAATCCCAGTTCAATTAATCAAGTGTGTATGAGATTCCACCAGATATTTCACTTTACCACCGTCTTGTGTTGCACTTGGATGCATGTACTGTAGACATGCTTCACTACCCTTCAGGTCATTTACATGAAAGAGTTTTGTGGGATCAAGGGTGTCAAGGGAGGTGTAAAAGTGATAACACATGATCTACAATTATTATCTATTAGCCGACTAATTAACTAGTTGGATTATCTATTAAGTAGTTCATCTATTGAAGTTATCCAACCATTGCCAATCTTACAGTTTCCCTCCCCCTCACTTTCTCCAATGGTTTTATCTTGCATAATATACCCCCCACCTTTAATCTCTATCATCAACTTTCATTTATATAGCAAATATCCTATTAAAAATATATATTCTCAGGCTTCCACCTCCACCCCTTTCTTCTCCCCTGCTCTTGTCTTTTTCTATCCAACCCAATCTCCCCTTGTGGGCTTTGGTGAGTAATTATGGTGACTTTAGGGTCTATGCTCGGCTCCCCCAGGCTTAAGATACCTCTATAGACTGGCCAGCAGCAGACTGTGGCTATGATTCACCTCACTCTGCAAATACACCCAAAAGACCAGGTGTCCATCCATACAGTTTCACTTTATCTGCTCAAATGCTTTGTTTTGCTTCTGTCTGTGTTTGCATGGATACTCTTTTATTTCTTTACATGAAAATTGTCTCACTGATTATCCACTCCACACTTTTTACTCTTTTCCATGTCTACCTATGTATACCTTTCCCACTTTCACTCTTGTTTCTGTTGAAAGACTAAGACGTTTAACTCACATTACTTCCACTTACTCACAATTAGTCTCTGGTGTCTCAAGGAGTGTGTAAAGATAAGCACATGTGCAAACAATATACATGTACATGGTATATTGGCATATTGGCATGCTCATTTGGCTCTATCAAAACAGGATGGATGAAACTGTGATCTGACTTATCTCTGTGTAAGGGACATGGTGTGACATGGCCTTGAAAAAGATGATATATTCATGTGTAGCAGTCACAATTTCCCTGATATGGCTGCTTGCATTCCCACTGAGTGTGTTTATGCATTACCAGAGACAGCAGCGTGAAAAGCATTGCAACAAACATATTCCTTCCTTGTGGTGTGGTGGGAATAACTCAGCTCTTTGTGTGTGTGTGTGTGTGTGGGCTGCTGTGTGGTGTTGCTGTGTTACTGTATTTGTTTAGAGAACAACAAATAACAGCATTGTACTGTATTTTGTTTAGGAATCAAATACAGTACAAACTGACTAAACCATTGACAGTAGTTTACATCCTGCACTAAACTAAAAGGTGTTCAGGTACTCATTCGTTCAAAATGAGTGAAGAATTATGTCATATGATAGATGTTGACAAATGTTTCACTCTAAAGGGAGATTATCCCTCAAACACTGAGGGAGGACTGTTGAGTGACTCTAGGGGAGAGATACTGTAGAGGGCTCCTTTTATAATAAATAATGAGTTGAAGAGCATAGCAAGGAACTAGGTTATGTTAAGGTTAACAAACTGCATACTACAAAAACCTTAGATTCCCAATCACCTTTCCAATCCAATCAACAACTGCATCCCTCTCCCATACACACGGCTTAATATTTTGGGGAACTTGGTATAAGCACAGACTAGAGGTGCGCAAGAGTAAATCCAGCTAAGAAAGAAAGAAAGTATGCCCCAAGAATAAAATATCTCTATTTGTTATTGTGTTTAATTGCGAAGAAGTAAAGAAGCAGAAGTCAGCTTATGTGACAGGGGTTTATTTTGTTTGTTGCCTCCTCCAACCAGTGCCATGATAATTGGTCTATGGGCTTGCTTTTGCTATTGTTACGACTATGAGAACAGTGGGACAGGACCCAAATGCACGACTTGAGACAAAGTGTAAAAATCAAAAGTCTTTACAAGAAGTTGATAACAAAAAACACTCTTGCTAGGAAAAACCGATCAGGAACAAAATTAAATAATACATACAAACAAAAAACTACTCCAAAGAGGGAAAAAGCTCTCAAGGCTAGACAAAACAAAAAACGTTAAATAACTTAGATGCTTGACTGGTATACTTGACAGTGTGAAACAGGTTCTTTCCACATTCAACAAGACAAACTGGCACAGGACACGTGGAGACAAGGACTCTAAATACATAAGGTGGCAGGAAAAAGGTGGATGCAATCAGGGCGGGGAAAGACAATCAAACAGGTGGGAAAACATACAAAGACCGGAAGTCAAAACACCAGAAACAGTGGGAATACAAGACTACAAATATATAAAAAAAAACAGGAAATGGCAACCACATGAACACAAGACACTTCAGATGTAACGGGACCTGACAGCAATAAGCAAATAAGCCAGTATATTTGCAATATACTTTTACACCTCTGGATGTGCTGCCTTCCTTTATTTAACTTTATTTATGTATTTATTCAAATCTGATTATTATTATGAAAGGAAAAACATGATTAATATGGAAGACCTTGTATACCTTCTAAAACAATCTTTCTATTCTACTTTTTGGTTGAAAGAATGAACTTGGCTGAAGGTTTGACTCAGTGAGAAAAAAAAGAGTTTGAAGTTGTTAATTAATGATAAAAGCTTCAAAGGTTACTTTGGTCAAGAAAAGTGCTCATATATGCATTGACACACACACACACACACACACTTACAATCAGGCTCACATTGATTGTCAGAGCACAAATAATGTATGGTACATTTTAGAATGCATTAACACCTACCACATGTGGTGCTTGCACACACATATA